>OU015492.1:173108357-173220857 GCA_907164885.2 Dolomedes plantarius
TTTCCCACCCGCAAAGACTTGTAGATCCCAGGAGGGAAAGGTACACTTATGCTAAACTTGGATGCACTTAAATATTAGGTATCAAGTGTGTGTATATATATATATATACATATATATATATATATATATATATATATATATATATATATATATATATATATATATATATATATATATATATATATATATGTGTGTGTGTGTGTTTGTGTGTGACATCACGGGCGCGGCGAGGGATGAAGGAGGAAAGTTAATATTGCCGGCTGTGCGTCACAGCATTTCAAGTTCGACATAATCAATCTATATCTGTCCCGCACTGAAGGTCGTGGCGTTTTCGGTTTAGTTCACAATCGCTTTTGGCCTCTCGAATGTCTTTTTAGCAAAATCTCTCCCTGACCCCTCTATCCTCGGACACACACAAAAACACGCATCACTTTACGGTCAAACTTTTTATTATTCGCATTGCTACATCTTCTTGGGGCAATGACAAATCCCAAAATCCATGTAACTTGAGGCACGTCTATTTATAACCTAAAAGAGGTATAGTCATGTGATGAAGTCTTGCAATGATCAGATAGAGGGTCCCAGGCCAGCTCTCCAGGATCGAGTCTCGTGGCCGTTATATAACGTTTGGCGCCTCTGAAACTGGGGTTTAAAGGGACGATATCTAGATTACCTACTTTAGGTTTTATGTTTCGATCCTACCCATTGTTCTTAAAACCGAACTACGCAATTACTTTACGCATAAGGGAATTTAAAAGAATTTAGAATTTTGAAAGGATTTTGGGGTTTTATATGTTATATATATATATATAAAGGAAGAAGTCCTGACTTATTCACGTATCAACGCCCAGCAAAAACTATTGGAGATACTGATATCAAATTTTAGGAGCTAATTACTTTTGTTCTGAAAACGTCATTTAAGAAGCGATTTTTCAGAATTCGCCCCCAAGGGGGGGGGAGGGGGCAAAACGTGTATTTTACATATTCCTTCATATCTCAAAGAAGAAAATTGATATCCATAGCATTCTTGCTTTAAAATGTAAGAAACATGAATATCTAAAAACCAATTTCAGGATTTTTCAAAATTCGGCCCCCAAAGCAGGGGAGGGGGCTAAACGTGTTTTTACGTGTTTTATCTATTGTGACATGGAATTCGACTTTGTAAATATATTTTCTTATCTCATAGTCTTGATACAGCATTGATTCGGTTCCATGCACATTTTAGTGTAACTGTTTTATTATGTATGTCCTAAGATGTATGTGTGTTTGGGATCGCGCCTGTGGCTTATTTTGTACCGGTTTCTGGAAGAAAGGTATGTACCTCCCGGAGGCAAATTTAGCTTATTGTAAAGAAAGGTTTTGTATAAGAATAAAAGCGTGACTTGCCACCCCTTTTGGGCTGTAAAGGGGTCTTAGCGTCCCCATAGCAACGGCCTAGCAACATCTTTTAGCCAATGAGAGCTGAAAGGTGTTTGTTCGAGGACATAGCTGACCTCTGCTCTCCCCAGTTCTCAAAGAAGTAAAAAAAAAACGCTTCTTAGTGAGTTGAAGAATAAGCAGCGACAGGAAGAGGATTTCGTGGTGGCCCTATCTATCCTATCCGCCGTTTTTTTCTTGCTTTGCCGATTCCGCTGGTCGACTTATGAGAAACGAGATGCTTCAATTCCATACGAAGGTGGTGGTAAGTCATAATTATTTTGTGTTATATTTATCAGGCGAGAGCACTGTGTTGATTTATTATATGTAATTTGAATTTTATGTGTTCTAATAATTTTTAATGTATGATAACAATTAATATGATTTTTTCTGTAAAAGTTTGTAGTCAGTGTTTAAATTAATGTTAAGTAATATTAAGAGAAATTAAATGGTAACATTAGATATTAAATTTGAGTACGTGTCCTTCAGTTATTCTCAGACATGTGTCAGAGTGTATTTCTCAAATTAATAATTTAGAAAAAAAAATAAAAAGCCACTATACAAAATATTCTAATTATAATATGTTCTAACTTAATTTAATATCTATATATATATAAAGGAATCAACGTCCTGAAAAAATTATTGGAGATACAGATATCAAATTTTAGGAGCTTTTTACTTTTGTGCTGTAGGCGTCATTTAAGAAGCGATTTTTTAAAATTCGCCCCCCCCCAAGGGGGGGAGGGGGGTAAAACGTGTTTTTTACATATTCCTTCATATTTGAAAGAAAGAAACTGATATGCTTAAGTTTCTTGCTTTAATATGTAGGGAACATGAATATCTAAAAATATATTTCAGGATTTTTCAAAATTCGCCCCCCAAGGAGGGGAGGGTGAGCAAAACGTATTTTTTACATATTCCTTCATATCTCAAAGAAGGAAATTGATATCCATAAGTTTCTTGAATTAAAATGAAAGGAACACAAATATATTAAAATCAATTTCAGGATTTTTCAAAATTCGGCCCCATGGGGGCGAGGGGGCAAAACGTGTTTTTCACATATTTCCTCATATCTCAAAGAAAGAAACAGATACCCATAAGATTCTTGCTTTAAAATGTAAGAAACATGAATACCTAAAAATCGATTCAGGATTTTTCAAAATTCGGCCCCCACGGGGGTTAGGGCGGCTAAACGTGTTTTTACGTATATTTTACATATTCCGTCATATCTCAAAAAAGGAAACAGATATCCATAAGATTCTTGATTTAAAATGTAAGAAACACGATTAAATGTAACAAACACGATCAATGTCACGATTTTTCGACATTCGCTTTAGATTTTGTAAAAATTGCTAGAAACAATCCCATAATTTATATTTCCTATATATCACTATTTTGAACACCAAATAGGTCGTAGGGGAAAAGAGAGAGATCAACTTTAATTAAATGACGTGTGGAAGGGTGTGTGTGTGTGTGTATGTGTGTGAATTGTATATATTTAGGTCGTTATTACGTATATATCTAGAGCTCAGGTTAACTCCATTCATTTTTACTATCGTGGGCAATGCCAGGTAATTCTTTGTTTATGCAACCGGTGATTTTCACAAGGGTTTACGGGGAATCCCTCAAACTCCTCGAAGGGCCGGGAACCAGTGGGATATCAAAATTGAAAGAAACTTTTAATGCTGACATCAGCATGGGGGGGGGGGGTTCTTATAATATGCTGATGGGATGCTGACCAGTGGATAGGGGTATCGATTGGTATAAGATACAAATGTACATATCATACAAGTAAGCTTTATTAAGGGTACACCCGTGCAACGCCGGGTATATAAAGCTAGTATATATATATATATTATGGATTTATATATATATATATATATGTATATATATATATATATATATATATATATATATATATATATATATTATGGATTTAAGATACCTTTATCATCGGCTTACTTGTTAATGTCAATAACATTGTCAAAACCTAATGTGTAGATAATAAAATACTTCTGTTCCTGAATAAAGTCCATTTGAATGTAATATCATAGATGAGGATTAAGTAAATTACTATGAAAATATAGTAGTAATCAATATTTTATGATTAAAAAATGAAAGTTATATTTAAAGGGAAATATATTTAAGCTTAAGTATTATTTTTCAATCTGTATTTAAAGGCATGTTTAGTATTGTGATATTTTTAATGCATAATACGTTATGAGGAAAAAAATATCGGGCTTTGCATATAGATTGTCCTATGCGAAGAATTATTTTTTCTTTATGATAATAATTAAACGCCAGATTGATGTATTAATAGTTCATTATTAATAGCTCATTACATAATCTGCTACTTTTGATCAACTTTTTTCACTTCTTTCAAACTTTCTTAAACATTACATAGCTGATAATTTTTTTACATGATAGAATTTTTGCATGTGAATGTAATTAAACTTAATTTCTGAAGAAGCAATCTTATGGTATTTGATAGATACAGTTTGATATTCATGACCTAAGAATTTTCTTGATACAGCTAAAATATTTTTTCCATCTTCTTTTCGACTCCATAAAGTCATCATTCCTGCTAACATGTTAGCAACCATCTAAATGCTTACTTTGATAATATGTCTCAGAATAAACTGACATTTTTTAACACAAAAATAGGAAATCATTCGTAGAATAAATGAAGAATGAGTTGCAGCTCAAATTGGAAATCATTTGTTTCGAAATTTGAGTTTTTTATTTGTATATTGGAAATATAAGTAAACACAAATCGAGTGGGGCAAAGGTATAGCATTTACGACCGTAATATTTTATGTATTCGCCAATCATGAGAATAAAATAAAATCTGTATATTACAGAAACACTGCTATTTGGCTAAAGAGGTAGTCAAAATATAATATAATAAACAACATTTCTTACACAAATTTATAATTAATACTTGTGACTAAAGTAAAAAAAATCAACGTACGAAATTACACAGAAACCTGTAAAATCATAGAAAGTAATCCAAAATAGGAATCCAGAAAATAAAGACTTTCACATCAAGAAAAACATCAGAAGAAGAACTTCATAACAACTAAAATATATTTATGAAAATTTTACTCCCAAAACTCATTTTAAATAGAATTGTGTATTCAAACAATCATTCCAACATATCGGTATTTAAAGTAATTACATTAACTTTGAATTCGTTTTTTTCTGACATAAATCCATGCATTTAAATATAAAATCAACTTTTTGTGTTCATTTATTATCGTATTTCTTAACACTTCAGCCATTCCGAAACTGTAACAAGATTCCTATTCACGTGCGGGTTCGTTTTTTCCTCTTTTCCCCAGAGCGTGTTTATTCAGGATTACGTATCTCTTATTTAGGATTACCTTTCTCTGTGGTTTGTTGAATACCGTTTTCGTCAATGCAGAGGAATTATTTGGGTGACTAGTCAGTGTGTTTACATCGTTGGGGATTGGTTTTGAAAATTACACTCTGTAAGTTTAAATGTATGACCTTTTAGTGATGTGTTTATGCTGTCAGTAGCATGTACTCTGGCAAAGTAAATTAGGAAATATTCTTAAAGTTACTAAACAATAAACTTTGGAGAAAGTACTTCATCTTTATGCAATTCTTGGCTTAGTTTTAGCTGATATACCAGTATACACTTCTCTCTTTCCAATACATACTTACCTGAGTATATCTTTGCCCTAATATAAACAGAAACTAATGAAAACTAAATGGCAGGATCTCTAATATTTAAGTAAGCTATTTAAAGAGATGTTACTTATAGAATGGATTCTTATTGAACTTTTATTCTCTTAATTAGTCACTTACGCTGCTCAATTAAATGTCTTTTATGTATTTTTAAAGATATACTGGTAGATTTTTAGTGTACAATATTGAGTATTTTATTGGTGATAGTGATTTATTCATTTTTATTTTTTATTATTTAATGGTGGAGGGTCACCTTAAAACCTTAAAAAAACTCAATTTTTTATTATGATTTAATATTGAACAATTAAATGTAATGAATCTTAAAAAAGTAAAGTTGATGCTACAATTAGAACTGACTTTATGGCCAATGTATAAAGCAAATAGTAAAGTAATTTATAGAAACTTTAAACTTTAAATGGTTTTGTTTTAAACTATTATTATCACACTTCAAAGCACTATATTTTGAAAACTAATGGTCACAAATTGCTAAAATTTTGTATACATATATATCTAGTATGTTTATACAATTTCTACTTAAATTTAGGTAAGTACATACTACTATTTTTTTACAGCAATTGTTTGTGAAAAAATTTATAATTTTTCTTGTACGTTACAAAATGTCTTTCAGTTACAAACATATTTTTCTGTGAATTGTGGTAATTATTTTAGGTGGTATAGATTAAAGTATAACCTATGAACAAAATATATAGGAATAATTTAATATATATCTCTTATAGTTTTTTTTAAATTATGCGCGCAGTGCAATGATCTAAGATTCATTATTCTTAAAACATTACTTTTTTTTACATAAAATAATTTATAATAATTTCCCAACAATTCTGCTTTTGTTTTCTAATAGATAAAGCTTTGTACAATTCACCCTAAAAAATTCGTTTTAATTAATTACAAATTAACTGCTTGACAAAACATTAAGCTAGGTAGTAAAGTCAGTGTATTTTTGCGAGTGCAAAGGTGATCTCCCCCTTTAAAATAGTGGGAGGATATTACAATTATAGGAGCACTTAAACAAAGAACAATTAGCCTGGGTAAAAATGGCCGAATTTATCGTCTCAGAAGTGCTATAGCTCGCCAATACCTTGCAATCTCGGAGTCATATCCATAAAGTACACTACAGCTGTAAAGGTAAGTTCTATTCATGGACTCTCGCAACTCTCAGGGACGACAGTGAGAATGGTCATATACACCTATTCGATAGAGGTGTTCCCCTTAGCTGGCATGCCCAGTCAATAACTGGAGAAGGGCCACTGCCTCACTGCGTGGTCTGTCTGATTATCAGCTGAATCTTCCTCGCTCCATTCCTTCCCGTAGTTATAATTGATACATCTATCATCTGTTTTACATACAGTTTTACAGAATGGTAGGACATCTCGGAGCACCTTGGCTGAAGCACCTCTTCTTTGAGCAAATAAATCCACCATTTCGCTTCCATAGGTGTCTCAGCAGAACCAAGTATCCACTGTGTTTTTTTTTTTTATTTACATTAACAGTTCATTAATTGTTCAATAAAAGTTATTTGAAAGAAACGTACGTATTCAAGAAAATTGTTTATGAAGCACCGAAAGGAAATTACCGCGACGATATTAATTTCATGTAAACGAGCAGAGATGGTATGAGATCTAAGAAAGTAACTTATAATAAAATCAGAATATATCCAAAATCTTTTTATAATGATCTGAGTTTGAAATATTTTTACATGATTTTTCTTTAACAATTTAGTTAAAGATAATAATCCTTGGCATGTTTTTTTATTCTTTTATTTAAAAGTTTAACTTTTACCAAATGTATGTTTTTTTTTCTTTTTCACAGTGACCGAAACTTAAAGTATCACTATATAATTAAAGATGATCCTAGGTTTATCTTAAAAAATTGCTCTGCTAAATAGAATTCATTTTGGAAAAGATTAATTTTCCTTCTTAAATGAAAAAAAGGAAAGATGGATACAATAATGCCTGGTGAAATAACACGTCATACTTATTTCATTACTTGGCTTTACTTAGAGCTAAAGAGTTCGTTTGTAAACAGAAATCAGGTTTTACGACCAGAAAAATATTTTCAGGGCAAACTAAAAGTTTCGGCTGCAAAGTAAGCAAGTACTGAGAGGGAGGTTGTAAACCTGTTTCTGCAGTGTTTACGATGATCGATAAAATACACCACGAGATTTTATTATTTGTGCTGAGATGAAAAATATGTCAAAGAAAATACTGTAGCATTTATGTTTGTTTGATTCATGTTTATTTGCAATCACTTTTACACCGATTAGAAGGGACCATAGTTCTAGGAAACAAAACAGCGTAGTTTTATATATATATATATATATATATATATATATATATATATATATATATATATATATATATATTTATTTATAACAATATAATAAAAGAATAACCAGTTAACAAAGTGATAATGAAATTGAATTACTATATGTTCACACGTTTGACATATGATAATTTTTTTTATCCTTTATAACGAATGAACAAATTAGTGATATAACTGATTACTCAAGTTTTCCTTTACAATATTAGTATATAATAACTAGTACAGCAATGATCTGAAATCAGAATTATTCGATTAAGAAAGTTCTTTCCCCTTTAAATCTCTTACTTGAATGGTTAATTTTAATTATGCTGTTATTGGTGCTAATTTACAATTTAGAGTATAATATATTGCTTCCATTGACCTTCTGATTTCCAAATGGAGGATCTTCGAACTAAGGGTTAACATGCCTTTTATATAACAGGAATAGAACGGGATACAAAGGAATTGAAAAGTGATTTTTTTATAACAAACTTAAACTGTCAGTTCCTAAGACGGTTTTTCTGGAATTTTATGCTGTATCCCTAATCTATATATATAAAACGTGTAGGTATGCGGAGCAAAAATCGGCGATATTTCTACATTCCGAATGGCAACGGCTGCAACTGCCATATGTAAACATTAGCGGCCAACCACGTGTGTGTAGTGGTTCGACGATAGCACGTAATTTGGTACAATTTAATTGCTGTATTTTACAGGTGAATAATTTTAATTTATTCACGAGATAATTTATTCTTTTGTTCCATCGGTTTTTCTAATTGTATGTAAGAGGACAAACTTTTAACAAAATATGTTTAGACCTATCAAATCCAGTGTTTAGTCGTGGACAGTTGTATGCAAGTTTATCTAGAGTCCGTTCTTTTGATTCTGTCACTGTAGTATCTTCTATTTCTGAAATACTCAACTGTATATATTAAGAAGTTTGAGGAATATCATAGTAAAATATTAATAACTGCATTATAATATTTTAAAAGTAAGAGTTGATTGTCTACAGTTTTTTTAATAGTACTTGCTGAATTTTTACTCCATTTTCTACGTGAAGAAATTTTCCCAACAATTTTTTATTTGGTATGATTAAGTGTAGATATCTGAATTGTGAACAATAGTACATACAGAGAGTGATGTAATCCACACTTTATTTTAGTACTTGCAGAATTTTTACTCCTTTTTTAGTGAAAAAGTTTGTCTCTAACAATTTCTTATTTGATGTAATGATGAAGTGTAGATATCTTAATTTTGAAAAATATTACATACAGAGAGGAATGAAATTTTTAAAATCTTTGTTGTTGGGTTTCTCAGTCTTATCTTTAACTCTGTTCTGAAGTAATGGAAATTCATATTTTTTTTAATCCCGATGTTTTAGAATCAGCATTATAGAGAATTTTGCAACGATTATAAATTTTTTGGCTGAGATCGCACTACCACTTAACAACGTATATTTATGATGACAGTGAATAGTAACATTCCTTACATACGTTTCTTTCAGTTTAGTTGTTTTGCAAGAGAAAATATAAAACTAAAAGCGACCATGCTGGTCGTTTTAGTTTATATGAAATAGTTTGATGATCTTCGCCTTTCTGAATGGTCCATAGATAAAAATATAACTAAAAGTAAATATTTCAACGATTTACTTTTAATTTATTATCACTTTAATTAATTTATTTTCTTTTAATTTAATTATTTTATTTATTAGCAGGAAGAATGCAGACAAAAAATTAACTGAAAACACGCACTTAGGGCTCAACGCACCATTATTTCGGTTTATTTTATGTCTCAATTCTTTCTGCTAATAATTTTCTTGCTTTGTTGAATTATTTACTTTTAGTTATATTTGTCTGTTTTTAGTATGAGGATTTTTTGCAACTGCGAAATTTTTTATTGAAAAGTTGAAAATTTTTAACGCTAGTGTACGTTTTCTGTTAATTTGTCCGGCTGTCTATGCCCTCTTTATGCGTATTATTTCATGTTGAATTATCTACATTATTTGTGTTGTCCATAGATACAATCATACTTAATGCTCCTAAGCATGATGAATTATTAATTACATCAAAACTAGTTGTTACCCTTAAATTTTTTATTGTAGCTATTAGAAATTCGAGTGTCTTTCTTATGCGCTCCCCACAAAATCCCTTTAAGTTTCTAGAATTAATGATTAGTATATTTTGAATTTCATTTTTACAGTGACTGATAATAAGGATTTTACGTCATTTTTTTCTGTCTTATGCCCTGGAAATTACAAAATGTTTTTCCTTTTATAGAAAAGCAGTAAAGTGAACTTATAACAACAGTAATACAGCATACATAAAATTAATCAATATTTTCTACTGTTTGTAAGTTTAATTTTGGAAAATACGATTTTTTTTTATATTTGATATTATGGAGGTGAAGTTCCTAGGAGAAAAACTGAAAAAGGGGAAAAAAAAAGGGTTTTTTTAATTATTGTGACTTATGGCCTCTGGCTAGAACAGAAAAAAAGACTTATTTAATTAGAAGTTCCGAATAATATTAATGTTTCTTATTAAGTCTGAAGAATCATTAAAGGTTATGTAAATATAAAAAGAAGTAAATTGAAGTATTTTGCATTCAAATATTCAGAAATTTGTTTTATCAATGACAGAAAGAAGTTATATTAATAATCAGCTACATTTCAATTTCATTTACTATGTTTACTAACTAAAATATTCAAATTATTGTTCAAATTCAGTTTAATATTTTCTACATAAAGGCTTTAATTTTAAAATAAATTCTGACATATTTGGACTTCTCCGTCATAAATGAAATCATGTTACAAGTAAAATATATAATCACTACAAAAACAGCTCATTATAGAAAACATAATTTTCAAGATGCCATATACTGAATTTATTATTGATATACTTTTTTTTTGTTTAGCTGAGAATAAATTTAAAGCTTGAATCGAATTGATTTTGCCAGTTGCCCATTACCGATTTCAAATCTTTCAGATTAAAAGCATTTGACCTTTTGCAATAACATGGATTTCAGCTAAATATTTGTAAATTACCGTCCTCTTAAGCTATTTTTTAAATTTTCTTAAATAACAATTTACGAAAAAGAAATTTAAATCTGAACATAATAAATGAGATAAAAATGAAATTTTATAAAGTGTTACATAAATGATATTTCTTGAAAACGTTGAATAACCATCATTTTTATATTCCTGGAAAAATTAAAAAAGGAGGTAGTACAGAACGTAATTTAATTAGACACTGATGAGTATTTTTTTCTAATGTAAATGAACAATAAAAATTTATGTGTTTAATTTATATTATGGGCTGCATATTAGCGTCAGGTTGAATCTGTGTTTTCTAAATCACTTGCGACCCGAATTTTACGTTAATTGGTTACAGAGATGGTTTAAAGCTGGAATAACACCTCAAAATGAGGTTTCCTTTAGAAGCATATCTCTTTTCTTTCTACGAAATTTCCTTAGAAGGTCCTTTGCAAAAGATAAAGTTGAAATAGTTTGTAAATTATCAGTACTTAGCATTTTATCAACATATTTGGATACTACTGAAACTTGAAATCTACAGCCCTTCTCATAATCGATTTCTTTAAGGTTAGACCTCTGAATGAGATATAGCTGAACAAGCAGCATGTTCTGTTTACAGCCATTAGGTAAGAATGTTTCGCCCAAGTGAAGTATATTAGAAAGTCATGGAAAGCTTAGAATGAGCATTACATTTTACATACAATTACTAGGATAGTGTTTCTGGATTGGATATTTTGAAAGTAGCTGTGTATTGAGTTTCCAGCTATTTAGTAAAAATATTTTCTTTTTGGAAACTGCTATAACATTTTTGGAATTAAATATATGCACAACTTCGCACTTACAATCAGAATTTCATAATTACGGGCTCCAGGTGTCTTGTGGTGCTTACTAGTATTCCGTGCTGAGGTTGCTCGAATCAAATCTTAGCACACGCTATTAAATACCTCCATATATGGGCACGTTAAATCCGTAGACCGTAAAGTCCCTCTATGAGGTCAGAGAGGGTGGGAGATGTTACTATCCCTTCCACAGATTCTCAGTCAAAATTGAGGTAGCAGCTGGCTATATTGGAGTCCGGCCCTTGGGGTGGCATTTTAAAAACTGGAGCCAAGTCCATCTGCTCGATAGTCTACATGGACCTGGTCTCCAATAGATTCCGGTAAGGGGGCCTTATAAACAACAGCAATAACATTACTTAATTACTCATTCCGCAATTACTGTTTTCAGTTTCTTAAAAAAATCCTTTGCATTTCTGAAACATATTAAAATGCCATACTATTTCATGTATTTACCATCTTTTATGTATAATGACTCATGCTAGGCACTGGATTATTAATATTTCATAAAAAACAGTGTTCATAATCAACAATTTCTGTGCAACAGAACTTTATACTTTTGATATTTATGAGAAGCCATGAAAAGCCTGAAATACACATCACTGCTCATCTAGAATCCCTCAGATTAGACTTCTGAACTAGAAATTTTGCTTTTAGCAGGGTTCATGGTTTTTAGCATAATAGATTGATTCATTGATTTACCTTTTGGAAACGTTTTAGGAAACTATAGGATCTTAAAGTATTCACCAATTTTCATTTACAGCACTGTATTAGATATTCTGACCTTGCAGTGTGTACTGTTTAAAGGATCTTATCAACAGCTCTTTGAATTTTTGAAACCTTTAATGAAACCTTGGGAAAAGTAATTTATGCATCACCTCTAAGTATTCCCTGAGACATATGCACATAACATATCCAGTATGAATATTTAGCATCTAGTTGTGTTTGCGGTTTACAGACACTTGTAAGTAGTTTACAAGAAAAGATCCTTAATCGTCTCAATTTTTTGTTAAATTTGGTTAAAACCTCATTTCGTTCATTACTATAAAAAATTATAAAAATTACTTATTTGAATTATATTAAATTACAAACCGTATTTAATCCTTTTATAATTCTTAGCTACATAAAGTCTTATTTAAAACTTTTTTTTTAAATTTTCAATTTCAAAACTATTTCTGTATTTTTCCGTTATACAGGTATTACTGCTGGTATTATAGCCCTAAAAACTTAGACTATACCAAAAAAATATAATGTACGAAACTATAAAATACTGAGCTTAAAATGAGGCTGAAAAAAATAAGCATTAAAATCTATAAATTCTAGATAATCCTAAGTACACTACGTATAACAAAAAAAAATAAATTTTAAAGAGGGCGACATATTCTTTTTTTTTTTCAAATACGACAACCAAGTTTTAATACAGTTCTGTTTTTAATATGTCATTCTTAAACATTAGTAGAAAATACATTTACACATCGATTTTTTTTTCTATCCCAACTTAAGAAAGAGGAAGCCCTTTTCAGAACATTAAGGAATATTGCTCGAAGTTATAAGGATTATAAAAAAAGAATTTAAATCCAATAAGACGGGGGGAAATCTGTTTTATTGGCCATTGAATTCTGAGAAGCATTAAATACCGAGCCTTATCCTCAAAGTTTTATGCTCCGAATAAAAAAAAATCGCCATAAAAGTTGCTGCATTGAAGGAGAAAGTCTTAATAAAATTGATATAATGCTCTTTGGATTTTAAAGAATCAAATGTAAGAAAAATGTCTGCAGCATTATTCAAATATATTTTCCTATTTGAATTATTGGTTGGAAAATATTCCATGTTTCCGGAGAAGCGTTTTAGTAGCATCTGATACATTTCGGTTCATATTCGCTCTCGATTCGTATTTGTTTAAATTTTGAATAGTTAATGAAAACATCACTTTTGTTTAGATATAGTCCGTTTGAAATGTAGGAATAATGTTTTTTTGCGAATATTTTAGTAGTTTATGATGATGTTGTTAGATTCAGAATAAATTTTGTTTTTTGTTAAACATTCCCTTTACTCTCATTTAGTAATAATAAGATGTATAAATTTAAAGATTTCAAAATTTTAAGTCCTTTAACTACTTTCCTTTAACTATTTTAAGAATATTTAACCATAATTTTTTTCTGTTTATGTATATAAGAAATTAATCTGTAAATTAATTCAAAAAATGTCTTGTTCGCATAAAGGTAGTCATGATATTGTAGAGGAGAAAACATAAACAATAAACATATTCTATTTTTCTTTTCAGGGTGATATTCATACATTAATAATTACAAGATAAAAACAAATTTTTAAACACCACGTTTTTAAATTTGCTTTTAAATCATATAAACTTGACAATTCTATGTATTAAGTCTTATCACAGAAGGTGTTTAACGTCTTGTGAAAATATGCAGCCTCCGCTGAATATTGAGCATAAGCATCGAGAAGACATTGAAGTCTAACTTCATGCTCTCCTCGAGTGTCATTGACTCGTTATTGAGCTGTTCCTGCTCTTTGGCTATCAAGTCGCGCCACCTTGCGGATTTTTTCCGAATTAACTCTCCATACGAAACAAACTTAACTGAAAATATTTAACCAGAATTTTTTTTCTGTTTATGTATATAAGAAATCTGTAGCTTAATTCAAAAATGCCTTGTTCGAATAAAGGTAGACATGATATTGTAGAGGAAAAAACATAGAGAATAAACACATTCTATTTTTTTTCAGGGTGATATTCATACATTAATAATTACAAGATAATAAGAACTTTTTATACACCACGTTCTTAAATTTGCTGTTGAATCATATAAACATGACAATTCTATGTACACTGGTAAGAAATTAAGAGAATTTGCAGACTTGGTCGATTATCTCTAGAACTACTGTACCGATTTTAATGAAATTTGATATGTGCATACATTGATACAATACAAAACAAATAACCATTCAATAATTGTAATACACATGCATCATCGTGTGTAACACTCATTGGAGTCGGAAGGTATGAAACAGCGGTTGCAGAATAAAAGAAAAGTGGGTTAATAGGGGGTATGGTCCCCTCTTACAAATATACAGGTCTCGCAGCGTGATTTCATACTTGAAATAAGGCAGTTTATAATTTCTTGTGGCAATTGGTCCAACTCGTTCAGCAACACTGTTTTCATTCCCTGGAAGGTTCTCGGAGGGGGGTTGCCAGTTGCAATCGCCCTCCCCTGAGCGTCCCAGACATGCTCCATAGTGTTAAGGTCTGGAGATCTGGCTGGCCAATCCATCCGGAGAATATCCTCATTCTCTAGAAATTCGTCGACCAGAAGAGCTCTATGTGGCCTCACGTTATCGTCCATCAAAATGAACTCAGGGCCAACTGCACCCCTGAAAAGGCGAACATAGGGCTCCAAGACCTCATCGCTATACCTCACACCAATCAGAGTGCCTCTTTCAAAGACATGGAGAGGTGTTCGGCCATCCAACAGGATTCCTGCCCAGACCATTAATACTCCTCCGCAATAATGGCCGATTTCGTGGACATTGGAGGGTAGGTAGCGGGTCCCTGGTTCTCTCCATATGAACGTACGGCGAGAATCGGTGTTTAGGCTGAACCGAGACTCATTAGTGAAGAGAACGGTCGCCCATTGATCCATACTCCAATCTCTATGCTCTCTGCACCATGATAAACGGATTCTCCTGTTCGTAGAAATGAGCGGGATGCAAACAGCAGGTCTTCTTGCAAACAACCCTCTATCATGAAGTCTTTTGGAAACAGTCACCCTTGATACACTGGTTCATGTGGCTGCATACAAGTCACGAGAGAGCTTAGAAGCTGTAGCATTCCCGTTACGCCTCGCTATAATCGACAAATGGCGATCTTCTCTGGCCATCGTGGCTCTTTGACGACGTTACCCAGGCTTTCTCTCGGTGGATCCGGTATCCTGGAACTGTTTCCATAAGCTACACACGACGCTGGGCGTTAAATTCAAATCTCTACATATTTGGACTTGAGATTGGCCTGATTCTAGCCTCCCCACAATTCGCCACCCCATTCCATCATCTAAACGTTGGTGGTTACTCATATTTACTATTACAATTTGAAATTAACCGATTGCACCTTGGTGTTATTGCACTTAGTGTTATTGCGAAAATAACACCTAGAAATTCGCCGCGGTGTGCTACCGAACGGAATGCGTCTTAACTTATAAAGCCGCTTATATAAGCGCGCTTATAAAGTCTGTTTCTGTACTGGCTCCGTCTACACACACGTGTACGCTTACGTATTTGACGTACAAGATTTGCATTTTTGTCTAGAAGCAGTGGTTTTACATTCAGTTCAGTTCTTTTCATGAAATTCGATAAAATATGCAAATTCTCTTAATTTATTTTACCAGTGTATTAAGTCTTATCACAGGTGTTCATTGTCTTGTGAAAATCTGATGCCTGCGCTGAACGTTGAGCATATGCATCGCGAAGACGTTGAAGTCTAGCTTCATGCTCTTCTCGAGTCTCATTGACTCGTGATTGAGCTGTTCTTGCTCTTTGGCTATCAAGTCGCGCCACCTTGCGGATTTTTTCAGCACTAACTTTCCATACGAAACAAAATTAACTGAAAATGAATTCAGTTCTGCTTAAAGATGGCTAAATGTATTAAAAGAATGTATTGTCATTGTGTTCTGAGCTATTCTAAAAGTTTCAAATGTCTAGCTAGTCGGGAAGTTAGGTAAAAATCAATTGCAAGATTTTTACTGGACAAATACACAAACAAGAAAGCGAGTTTATAAAAACGTGGAAAAAATAAAACTTAAGAAGCGTAAAATATTACTAGTTGTTACCCGTTAAAACATGACGGCTGCATAGTAAATAAATGTACTAATACACAAATTATAATCAACAAATTATTGCCAAATGTTGATAACCATAATATTAAGAATGGAAAATACACTTTAAAAAATTACTATTGAACCAAATAAAAAGAAATATGTTTACTTTATGACTAAAAGCTTGGTATTTGTACTCAGTAACTTGGTAACTCAATAAAATGTTGAAAATCTTAATACTGGAAATAGAGAAATACACATTAAAGTTTACTAATGTTCACTTTTAAAAGAAATATGGCTCTTCAAAGACAGTTTATCATAACTAAAAACTTAAGAATAACTTTATGAAGATTCACACCATGCAAATATGAATGCTCATATAAAAAATGTAAAATCTAATAAATTCTCGTCCAGTGCGAAACAGAGCGAAATATACAATTTCAGATTTAATTCTATATCTCACAAACATAATTAAAAATGAAAAGGGCAGAGAGAGAGCTAGAGAGATTCCTCGGAATAGACAAATTAACGTGTTAATCCGACCTCGTGTTGAGTATATATTGTGGGGATACTTATGCAGAAATGAAAATCTTAATCCAATATGCAAATTTGAACACTAGACACGGCCACATCACGTGTGCATTTCTAGCACATGAAAAGTAACTCCCCGCACAGAAGAGGAGAGTCTTGGTCGTCACTTTTAATTGTTTGTCATGTTCCTTCTTCTCTCAGTCTCTTTTTCCCCCACATTATACCTTTACTTGAACTATCGAAGCTTTTTGCTTTTTCCACTTTCTATTTTTCTGCCTACTTTCGTTTTTTACTGATTACTGAAGTTTTATGTATTGCTATATCATCCTACATGGGAGGGCCCGGCGCATGTACTGTAGTTACCACTACTCTTCCTGAAGCACTGTAGTTACCACTACTCTTCCTGAAGCTGAGTGAAGAAGAAGACAGCTGCAGGGAATAGGACTTGCTTATGTTCCTGTCTTTTAACATTTGGTAATTCGTTCACCTTTATTCTTTACAGTTTCTAGTCTATTTATTGTGTAACCAAAGTAGTGGTTTTAATGTTTGGCTATAATAAACTAATAATGCTTTTATCAAGTTTATCTCTACAATTCTTTTATTGCCATTACTGCACGCCTGGATAAGTTAAACCGGCCACAATATCTAAAATCAGATTGAAACGTGTCACTGAACATGCTCAGAAAGCAGTTTTTAATTGCAATTTATAGCTAATTAATAGAAATTGCGGTTACAGAGACCAAATTTAACACATCTATAGATTAAAATCTTTAGTTTAAGACCAAATTGAAGTAAATTGGTGCAGTACTTTTCCGTCAACGACTGCCCAAAGAATCAGACATAGCAACTTAAATACTATATAGATAAGCAATAGTCGAACCCCGTTATAGCGAACCTGATATATAACGAACTCACGGATATAACGAACGAAAATTTTGGTCCTGCCGTTTTCCTAGTGTACGTAATTTTATTCGTATTGTGTCAGTTTAATGTAATCGGTTTTAGTTCATTTTATACATTAATGATCATTTTTTTCATTAATGATCATTTTTAATAGATTTTTATCATTTTTATAATAAATCATTATTGAATACACAGTACAACTAATGAGTTATACATTTTGTGAACTCTAGCATTTTTCTTAACGGTTCGGATATAGCAAATCACTGGATAAAGCGAAGAAAACCTTTGGTCCCTTGAAGTTCTTTATAACGGGGTTCGACTGTATTTATATTTACAGATTTGAAATTTTTAAGTCTTTTTATCTACTTTCAAAGAATATTTACTGCAATCATTTTTTACTGTTTATGTATATTAGAAAGTAATATGCCGCTAAATTTAAAAAATGCATAATTTTGAGTACATGTATGTGGCCATGATATTGTAGGGGTGCAAACATAGAAATTAAACACATTCAGTATTTTTCCTGGTGGTATTCATAGATTAAAAATAAAATTTAAGCTATAATTTGTCATTTTAATTAATGAAATATAGTAAATTTTCTTTTATTTTAGGCCCGAGATTTGTAAGTTTTAAATGCTGTTAGGATAAAGAAAAAAATATTGTAGAATTCCTTATTTTTTTTCGACATATACAGTATATGAAAATGAAAAATCTCTTTTCGTATGATTAGTGGAAAAATGATTGCAGCAAATATAGAAAGTCATAAAGTTATAAGGAATGCCTTTATATCAACACTGTTACTTTCCCCGGAGAGCTCACATGCTAATATTTCAATGACAAGGATTCAAAATACGCTCCCAATAGACAATCGTTTGATGTGAAGACTGTCTAAAGAATGATACGATGAGTAGAATATAACAAATGTTTATCGAGGGAAAATTACAGGTACCACCGCAATAAAACACAAGATATCACGAGAAGCCGAACATATTATGTAGTTGGACATATTATGTATCAGACAAATCAATGAAAGTGGCAGTTCGGATTATTTCAGGGATATTTAAGTAAGTAGAATATTATCATAGAGGTTTTGAGTTCAGGGTTTGTATCCCGATCTCAGCTAGCGGACATCAAAACTTGCTATATAAAGGAGAAAATATGTATCATAATGATTTTGTAACTACATTAATAGTTCGAATAATTGCACAGTGTAAACAACAGTTCTTCTAAGGCAGTTTCTTTTCTTTAGACATGCATTCTGTCAAAAATGAAATGGTACAATTCTTTACCTTCTCAAGTCAACATTTCATTTGCAAGTTGAACTATTCGATTATGCATGCAGCATTGACATACAACTAAAAACCTTCCGTAGTATTAAAATTGTCCCTGGAATCTATTTCAGAAGTTATACATATGCATATGGTTACTGAAAATTTGATTTTACGATATACATGAAAGTTCCATTTATTAGAAGCTGGATCCACAGGATCGGGTGACGGTTGTTGCGTTCACCCCTTCTCAACTCTGGAATGATACATACACACACACACACACACACACACACACACACACACACACATATATATATATATATATATATATATATGAAATATTTAAAACCTGATTTAGTGTTATATTTAAATTTTAATGATGAAAAGCTCCAAATTGGAGCTGCATTTACAATTTTAATTAATTTTTCTAAACTGCATAGCGTTGACCCATATATAAAATTCAATAACTAGCTGTCTTAAATTAAAAGCTTAATGATATTAATGAAAACTACAAAACATTGTGTCAGCAAATGACTAATGGTGTCAACCAACGAATGCATACTACAAACTAATCAATAAATGGATAAAGGTGACAACTGCGTATAACATCTAATTAATCTTAATTAACAGAGTCCATTAGCACTTTGATCCGTTTTCTGCAACAACTAATTAATTATCAAAAGTGTCAAGTATACTTACACCTTACTCGAATAAGTGAGCCATACCGCTTTTTTTATTCAACACGTTTTGAAGTAAATATAAATAAAAATGCTTACTAATGGTTGGAAATATTAAGTAAAATGTACTCGAAAAGGAAAAATAATATCTCATGTATTGAAATTGGTGCCGGTTCATTCTGTTTCTCTGTGATTTTAATTCCCGTTTTGTGTATAGCAGTTAGTGTTCGTGTCTAAAATTAATAAAAAAAATCAATTTATCTTACTTTTAATGCTATAATTTATACTATCCCATATAAATTATACTAATGCTGATGTAAACAAGTGTGTTAAAACATCCCTCGTATAAACAATTTAATGAAGTATTTGAAAATGGGAAAAATATAAAAATCATCAAGGGAGTCGTTAAAACACTTGGGGTTTTCTAGTCAGGGTGTTTTTATGATTTGGAATAAAAAGATACGTTTCGTGATATGTTTTATTCTTACATTATTCAAACGATACTTTGAATAATATGAGGAAGTGCTTTATCCCATGTTTTACCAAAGAGTTACTTTTGTTGCCTTGAGACTGTTGGTATGAAAACTCATAAAATGCATTATTTAAGGAGAGCTATCGGTAACCTACGTGAGCTGAATGGTAGGTCACGTCAGATTGGCGATATACACACAATCTACAGCATTTGTTTGAACGTTGTTGAACATTGAACATTCAATAATCAACTGTGAACAACATTTATCGATTAATACACAGAGTTCTTCCTTGCACTGCATTTGGAATATTGGGAATTTAAAATCAAACACATTTTAAAACTCATATACTTCCAAGCAAAGCGTTATTTGAGTCCTTGCTACTTTGGTATTTACTGATTCTTTAAGGAATGAATGATTCTAGAAGCATAAAAATTTATGGACAAGCAGTATATCTTTAGTATAGTAATTAAAACCATGATATTGTGTCTTACAAGCAAGACCGTTTAGAATAATACATATGACAATTGAATTTACGAATTGATTAAAACTCGAAAGAGGTTCATTAAAGTAAACAATAATACCTTGTATAGAAAAAACTAATATCAAAATAACTGAGATTTAACGTGCCTGCTGAAAACGAATGGCACGTGCATTTCTTATGTTTGGGAGAATTATTTATCAAGGACAAGATAAACAGAATTTTATGTATTTTTTTCTATATTTACCTAGAAAATGACCTCCTGCTTATGAATTATAATGGCCTTTGTATGAAAAATATAAAAATGTTCTTACCAAAATTCTTATACCGATGATAATTTTGAAATAACTAAAGATGACTGTTTATTTGCATTGTAAAGGACTATATGTTCTATAGTTGTCTTTTTGGACTATAGATTGCACTGACACCACACATATACTACCCGGCCTATGCCAGAGGGAGACTAAAGTGTTTTTTAGCACATCATTGATATACAATAGAAAGGTGGAAAACGACATATGCTTCGATAAATCGTCTTTAAATTTTTCCATCTGATGGGCGTACATTGGTATAGCATTTTCCAAAGGATGGTTTTCTTAGAAATTCATTGACCTCAGGTATCACATTCAAAAGACGCACTGACGATCTGGACTATTTCCCACTGGGGTGGGCTGAGTCCTTTGATTTTGCTGCATCGAATTATGAACTCTGATATGTGCATAAACATTTTGGAGGACTGAGCATATCCTACACTGTGACTGACTCTTCAGAACTGACTCTTTTGTCTTGCAGCTGGCCCAGGGCGAAAATTTTAAATTTTATGTAACCCGTTTTGATGAACATATATATATATATATATATATATATATATATATATATATATATATATATATATATATATATATATGTCAAGGATTTAGTGGGACAAGAATGATTATTCTAAATTTAAAGGGGGCTTAGTAATTAATTTATTGTCGTGGCGTACTTCGCCACTATTCTCATATCTTGGTTCGAAATGCATCGAGAGAAATCGGAGAAATTCCCTTTGGATTGACTGACATCTGTGGTCCCGCCCATTGTCATTCTCCGGTGTATGCGTCACAGAGATTATGTGGGCATGCGCGGTGGCTTTGGATGGCAGAAAAACAATAGCGTTTAATCAGACGGCGGGAAATTCTTGATGGAGACAGTCACGCGTCGCACAGGAGCTTGGTGACTCTTGGATTTATTTTATCAGATTGAATCAGGTAGCTTAAGATTTTGGAAATAAACGATGTTAGATATATTAATTGTAGTTCGTTGCCACCGGCCTTTTAATTCATTGACTGCTATAACTTTAATAATTAAGTAAAGATAGATTAAGAAGGAGAAAAGTTTGGATGTAAGACGACGTAATGGGAAGGGTGTAAGTAGCGAGCCCGTCATATATATATATATATATATATATATATATATATCGCTGCTGCCATAAGACGATCTCGGAATACTGTACATCGTGTTTTGCAAGCCGAATCCTTATACCCATATCATCTTCATAGGGGTACGGCACTACTCCCCTCAGATCATCCTGCACGCGAGCGTTTTGCGCAGTGGTATCTCGACGAATGTGGCCAATATGTAAATTTTCCATCTCACGTTTTGTTCACGGATGAGTCATATTCACGCGAGATGGTGTGTTTAACCCATTTAGGACTGCTCCATGTTTCCTTTATTGGAAATGCACCAACAGCTTTTTAACACTTCTTAGAACATTAATTGCACAAATAAGTTGTTTCCATAAAATTAAATTTATTTTTACGAGAGTTACAAAATGTTGCGTTTTCGCAACATGAGTCCAAAGCGGTTTAAAAATTTTAAAAATTATAAAAAGTTAAAATTATAAATTTTTTTAAAAAATTTAAAATCTTTGAAACATTTCGCATGAAGATAGATATAATTTCAGGTAAAACAGAATTGATCTGCATTTCTTCAAGCCATTTTATCAAAGATATGGCTCTCTCAAAGATATAGATATCTGAAACTCTAATAAACTTATTTTAGAATTCATTGCATCCATGTAGAGTATCCATTTTTCCCATACAATATGCTCCTTTTTGCTCCTATATTGCTTACTTTTACATTTATTAGAAAAAAAATGTCTATTTCGCCTGCAATGTCTTTAGGTGATTCGACATTTTCACATAAAATATTATCATCAATAGCTTCTTCATCCGTCAAATCATCCGGATCTGGAGGGATAATGACGAATTATGGTTCATGATTAGCTTCTGTTGAGGACGATTTTGAAATATGATCATCATCTAGCCCATGAAAATACTCCAATATCTCTTCCAATATCAAAAATCGTTTTTTTCTAGAGACAAACTTATCTGAAATGAAAAAGAATACCAATCTACTGCATAAAAACTAGGCAGCATTAATAATACACATTGGAATTAAATATTACACATTGGACTGATGTTGCGTTTTTGCAACATTTTTAAAAATATGAATTGCGAAACATAAAAACAAAAAAATATGCCTTACCTGTTGAAGCCATTTTGTTCTTTAGTCTCTAGTAAACTCGGAACAAGCATTAAATCGGAAATTTAACATGTGCTGCTATCTAAGGTTATTATTTGAAATTAGTCATTTCTTCCCTTTCAAAACACCAAATAAAAAACAATTTTTTGCAAGTGCTAAAAGTGGGCAAATGTTGAAACAAAAAAATTATTATGATTAATTAAAGTATAGAGAATAAAATAAAAATGTTACTTCAGACCTACAAAACTTAGAACATGCCTTTAAAAAATACAGAAATTAATGTTGCGTTTTCGCAACGCCAATCTTAAATGGGTTTTAACCAACACAATGCGCATTTATGGGCTCACGTGAACCCTCACGGAGTGAGACTGCATGATGCCCAACAGCGCTTTTCAGTGAATTTTTGGGCTAGTTTGGTCGGTGACTACTTAGTCGGGCCTTACCTGTTACCATCACCTTTGACATCGGCAAAGTATCTCATCTTTTTGGAAGAGGTTTTACTAGTGTTACTTCAGTCTGCGCCGCAAAATGTGAGAAGAAACATGTGGTTTCAGCATGATGGGGAGCCTCCCCATTATGGAAGATGTGTTCGGAGCCATTTGAGTGCTTCGTTTGGTGAACAGTGGATTGGGCGTGGTGGACCGGTTGCCTGGCCCCCACGCTCTCCGGATTTAAGCAGCCTGGATTTCTTTCTTTGGGGTGCACTTAAATGTGCTGTGTATGAAACACCTGTCGAGTCATACAATCATTACGGGACACCCTGTATATATATATATATAAAGCGTCAAAGAGATAACCAAAGAAATATTCAGTTATTCATACTAATTAGAAAATTGCAAACGTGCTTAAGTTACAATCTGTTTAACTGTGTAACTATCTGTTTAAGTTACAATCTGTTTAACTGTTAATCTGTAGAAGCGTAAAATCAAGAAATGAGAATAGAAATTAAAAGAAAATTTCTCCTTAATAAAATAAAATGTATAAAAAAAGAGAGGAGCTCATTCCTTAGAAAAAAATGCTAAACCCCTCTGACCTACATTTAGATAATAAAATGATGAGTATCTTTCGAGGAGCTTTACAGAAGTTCTTAATAATTATTTCTGTTTCTTTCGACACGGTCTGCTTAGTCGGTCAAGAACTACGGTTGTCGCATGTAAATTTTTTAAGGAAAGAATATTTTAACTATAATTTGAATAAAATTTAAATGTCCTTAAAATGTTAGTTGTTTTCAAGGCAAATAAATATAAGACAATGGATTTGTGATAAACAAGATTTTAATTATCTAGATCAAAAATTTCAATATAATCCTGATGTTGCTAAAACCCATGAATATTACGTCGTTTGTTCTTATATGTATTGTTATTTTTTCAGATGATACTGCATTAAAGGCTTTATATAAAAAAATATTCCATTATGTATGCACCAATCCTGCAGTTGTTACTTTAGTATCTGTGAGGGAAACAATATGATAAGAATTTATTATGTCATATTAACGGTTTTCACTAATATATTTATATAAATTATAGGATTTTTAATTTGGTTCAGTTTTCCAAAAAAATATCATCATCACCAAAATATATAGTAATATTTATTTTGTTATTTCTGTTGGACTTTACTATCTCTTTACCCGTGGACCGTACTTATCTGTTATAACTTGTGAGGAGCCCATAATAAGGAGGAAACCTAGAACCAAGATTATCTGGTATACTGGAGGTACATATATTTATAATGTTGTAATGTTTTGTCAGGTATAAACTTCCATGGATAGTCAAAAGTCCCAATGAAAATCATACATCCAGTTTTAGTGTCTTAAAAATAATTCTATTCTTGGATAGCATATGCTATAATTCACAGCACTAAAAAAATTACATTTTTCAAAACTTAATGAAATAAAGATTTTCAATGGAATTTTTATTTTCTCTCTGTTTCATTAATTTTTTCTACTATAATTGCTTTGTCTAAAATTTTTATAAAAATTGCTTATAAGTGATTAAAATAGAATAGTTCTTCTACATGTTTTCTTGTGTTGAACAGACAGTTTTTTTTTTTTTTTTTTGCGAAACATAGAAGCTTATTTTGTTCTGGATTAAGAAATCAAATTAATATTTTAGAGGACACAGAACAAATGTTCAAATGTAAATTTGAAATCTCTGTGCAACGAAAAACTTGTAATAGTAAAAGAGAAAAATACAATTCGAGTGTAATTGCAAACTTCGAGGTGATTATAATTTAAAATTTGCCGTTTTTTCCATTGTTCGTTTTACGCAAAATTTTAGTTTTAAGAAAGGAAATTATTTAAGTTCTAAAGAAATTGAATTAATTTTATTTGCAATGGAGTTCTAGTTTGGAAATTATTTTTTAAAAAAATGTATGAAATTATGAGTACGAAGAAAACTACTTAATAGAACCGAAGTATTGAAATGAAAACAACATTTTTTATTCCGCCCTTACTCAGAAAATTAATTATTTTTGGTTCGGAATAATGAAATTAAAATTCCCATTTTTTCCTTTGATTTTTTTCATTCATATTCATGGAAATATTTATTTTTCTAATTATAATTAAGTTGGCATTCCTGTAGTAACTGTTTAATTAGTTTATATCAAAATTGAGTAAACAATGCCTTAAAATATCTTGGGCTTTGTATTTAAATATTTTCGTAATAGCCGAATTTATGTGCCCGACTTTATAACAATATACCACGAAACACATCCAGGAATTCAATATAATGAATAGTAACATCCCTGTGGCTATATAGTGAACTGGAGAATTGTATGAAGCAGAAGAGAAATGTCATACGCGCTCAGTTTACAGAGAAATTTCGTAAGCTTGCTTTTAATCTGTTTCTGTGACGATGATATTAGAGTTCCTTTTCTAATAGGGATTGACAAGATAACGTTTAACACTTAAGTTATATTCTATTGAATTGGATTAAGCATGAATGATTCTCTGCGACATAGACATAATAATTAAAGTGCTACATTACAAACATTTTTAGTCGATATTTGATTGCACAATCTCAAATCTATCTAACAAATAGGTTTATAGTTTTTCGCTGTGTAAAATTTAATTTCTACATTTATATCTCCCTCGCAGAGAAACTTTCGTCAACGACAAACATGTTAAATTTACACAGTGAAACTTACAATATTTTTAACACATAAAAGTACAAAAGCGATGTCTATTTCACTTCTTAAAATGCATGATTATAAAGTAATTTTCTTTTAAAATAAGTAAAAGTACAATACAATAGCTTATTTTTTTAAGTTATTTTCTGTGACATAAAGAAAATTATTAAAAAATCCCTGTCAAAGTCTTTTTGTTTAATCGTTTCTCGGACGACATTATGGGATTTAATTTTACTAAATCCTTGTATTAAATCCGAAGCTTATTAAGTTAAAATCTGAAAAGAACTGTAATACATAATTCAAAAGATGGTGAATAAAGGATTATGCCATAGTTCAAGAAAACTATTTTAAATGTCACACAGATTTTAGCTGATTAATCTCCAACTGTGAATTTTGACGTAGAACACGATTATACCAAATGCATGGTTTTTTCTGAAGGATCAAAAATGTCATTTGTAGAGATTAATAATGTTAAATATGAGTTGTGTAGGTTAAAAACTAGCAATCTCCATTAGACCTTTTTTTCGGTAAAGCGCAACGAACAATATCTGATGCATATTTGAAGATACAAATTTGAAATTACGCCTAGAAAAATTCATACATCTTTTATTAATAGGCCGTTTTCCCAAAATTATCGTTTTTGATTGATTTAAGTACTATAAGAAAGTATTTTTAATTCAGTTTTGATAAAATATTGGAGATCGCTTGTTTTCAACCGCCATCTCTCGTGTAAATTATATAGGAAATTTCCGGAATCATTGGAGTTAATATTTTGTTTTGAGCAAAAACATCTCAACATTTCCATTCCAGTGGATAAGAAATTTTAAAGATTTAAAATTCTTTATCATTAAAAATTGATATCCTCTTTATGCCTATATTTTAATTGAGCAGTGTAATAAATATTACTGTGACTGAACTAGAACACAGGGAAGATGCTATTGTGGAAAACAAATGACCCGTTCAAGGCATTTGGGGGCTAAAATGTAATGTGTGACCTCAAATACCCGTAGCAGAATTAATTAACAATATGCTAAATACTACGAGCAAAGTAATTATGTTTGTAGAAAAGGTTAGAGCTTATCACATTTTCCTGTTTCTAGCATTTTCTGTCGCATGTTATGTGTAGATCTTGTCTGTTTTATGCTAGACATATTAATGTTACATTCTGATACAGGCTATCTGTCGTATGCTGTAGAATTTACATCTGAAGTATTGTATATTTCTAGAGTGAATTGCATGCTTATTTTTCTGTTTAACTTCCTTTAAAATAATAAAGGGTGTATAATAATTATTTTTGAATATAACATTTATTGTTTTTCGATGACATAAGTATACAGTATAACCAGAGAGAGAAAATGCATGCATTTTTTCTAAGTCCAGTTATTAACAAAGCCCAGTAATACTGCAAATCATGACGTTAAATCTGAAATCAAAAATATATTTTGGGGCATTTAGAAATAAATTTTTGAAACTTTATCGAAACAATTAGCATTCCTCAAGGTCTACTAGTACGTTTTAAATATATAATTTTTTGCATGACTATCAATATATAGAAATAACTTTTATAAATATTAAATCTTTGAATCACTATTAAAGTCTCATGGCAATTAGCTACTACAGTGCATTTAATTTTAATCCTAGCAAATGAATATGTATTTACTGAACATCATTAACGAAAACGAGTCTGGTTTTTAGAAATTTTATTAATTATTTTTTTAAGTAAGCACTTTGTTATCATTGCATGACTCAAAGATGGTCAAAATATGTCTCAGAAAACAAAGCTACAATAAATTGCTCAGAAACCAGGAAAAACATCTCAGCATTTAGAAAGGAAAAAAAAAATTCGATGGTTTTTTTTAGACATTAATGGCGTTATTTAGAATTCAAATATATTAGAAAGATTATTTTTATCTGCTTTCTCAACAACAAAAAATTCTTCACTTATATAATGAGTAGGAAAAAAAATGAAACGAAACTGTTATCTCCAATGCTCAAAGTGATAATATCCTTTCCTTCTCCATTATTTCCTGAAGCATTTACCTCCCTCAGAGCCCCCCAGTTCTTCTTGTAACATAAAAGAAAATTTTAATGAAGTTCCAAAGCAGCTAGGAAAAACAATTATGTTCGCTTTGAGTAACAGAAGATAGAAACTTTTTTTTCCCTATTCCTTTTCTCTTTCTCTTTTGAATTCGATTTCGGTTTTCTGTCTCCTGAATCTGATTTTTAAAGTTTCAAATCAATTTGATATTCTGAAACGTTTATGTCAAGAAAGCTGTTTAGAGTGTTTTTTCACATCATCTTTGAAAATGTGGTTAAGGGAAACTATTTATATGAGGCTTTCAATTGTTATAAATATCTTTCTCTTTTAAATGTTAATGTTTTTAATGATAGATTTCTCCCTCTTTTTCATAAACTTCTCTTTTAAGATTGATTTTGTCACTGACTGGAAAATGTTAAATGTAACATTTCTTTCCATATAATCTTATATCATCTTAAACATATTTCTTTATTTTAACCATTGCTGTTTCGATTTCTAACTGCACGCGTATTTTATAAACATGATTTCCAAAAGGAATGGATGAACCACTCTCGGTTCAATGGAAATGCTAAATGCTTTTTGTTACATAAACATATATATTTATCCTTACCATTGTTTGATATATTGCTAACAGCATTCATTTTTATAAGCATTATTTCTAAAAAGAACCGATGAAACATTCTTGGTTCAATGAAAATGTCAAATTAGTATTTACTGTTAAATAAACATATTATTTTGCGTTTGCCTCTAACTGTTCGATTTCCAACTGCACTAATGTTTTATAGACATGATTTCTAAAAGGAATGAATAAAACATTCTCAGTTCAATGAAAATGTTAAATGATTTAATGTTAAATAAACATATTTCTTTACCGCTACTATTGTTTGTTTGATTTCCAACTACATTCATGTTTTACACACATTATTTATAAAATGAATGAATGAAACATTCTCAGTTCAATGAAAATGTAAAATGTTTTTAATGGTAAATAAACGTATTTCTTGTACAGGGTCATAGAAAAAGGTTGGACACATTTTGAAAGCTCATAATTGTAAAATAAATTGAGCAAACGCAAGAATATTCTGTTCAAACAACTTGGCAAGTGTCTAAGATTCCTAAATGTAACTGGTACGTAACCGTGACGTGGACCATTGCGTAGAAGCGATGCAAGGTGGAAGAGGTTTTCGTTCGACTTTCCATCGACCGTTCAGGAAATAGCTCAATTTGTGTTGTGGTTAGAGGAGTACAAATATCGGGTTACGTCAAGAACATTGTTTACAGCGTAAAAGTACGGGGCTTGACACATTTAGGGGAGAGAATTGTCCATGCAATTGCCTCAGTGACGCCGGACATGTTCCGTAATACCTGGTTAGAAAAGAAAAGACAAAACATTTGTGCTCGAGGAATAAACAGGAAATCCAACATAAATAAAGCACAAATAGCAGTAAGGTGCAACTTTGCATACGGCCGTTTCGAAGCTGCAAAGGAGCTTCTTCATCAGTGCAAAGAACTTAGTGGCAGCTCAAAAAGCCAAAAACTGTTGGTTTAGTTTTCGGTGTACATTAGGTACGTGTAAGAACATTTTTTAAAAATTCTTTATTTCCGAGAATCGCTTTTAAAACCTGTAAAATTATATGAGGAAGACTAGCTGAAAACCCGCGCTTCGCTACGGAGTACATTCAAATTAAATACAACGGTCAACGTATGCAATTTATGCCAAAAAATAAATATATATATTTAGAATAAATGCGATGATCAATGTATACAATTCATGTAAAATATATATCTATCTATATATATATATTTATAAAAAAATCGTAAGGGATATGCATTTTTTTGGGATAATATCCAATCGTCTGCTGCATTAGAAAGAGAAAAAATTTTTTTTTTGTCTATTTAGTTGTTACGCACGTGACGATAAATTTATTGCAAGTACCAGAAAAAGAAATCACGTGATCAGCATTTAATAAATTAAATTCTAAAAATTAATCTTTAAAAATTCACCAAAAATCAGGAAATGGAGGTAAAAATTCGAAAAAAATTTCATTTTGAAGGAATTTTTATGATCTTTCTCGTGATATAAATTTTATAACCCTCAATGTATTATTTTAAATGCAAACGTAAAAAAAGTTTAAAAAACAGGTAAAAAATTTAATTTAAAGAAATCTAAGAAGAATTTTTGAAAAATCTTTCTTAGTGCACCCCTACACTATTAGAAGAATCGCCATGCAAAATTTCAGCCCTTTAGGTCCAGCGGTTTGGTCTGTGCGTTGTATGTCAGTCAGTCAGTGAATGAATGAATGAATGAATGAATGAGTCAGTTACGGAACTGTTTTATATATATAGATAATGATAATAGAGAATAGCTCTAAACCGATAAATGCATTGTACGTCGAAGAAATTTGAACTTTTATCCTTTAGAAAAAATATAATTTCATGAAATTTTCATAAAATATACTGATACAATAAAAGAGATTAATGTTTTCTGTTCGTTGGTGAGAATAATAATTAGAAGTATGCGTGTTACTGCATGAAAAATTTTAGATACGTGAATACATGATATTTATATAAGATAAAAAGTGTTATAGATTTTTTAAAAAAATCCTATTTGAGAGAAAGAATTTTCATTGGTAATTTGTTCTGCACAAAATTAAACTTCGATAGGATTAACAAAGTATATAAGATGGTTGCATTGCAAAAAATTGATAGCAAAATCCATAGGAATAATATAAGTTATACAGAGAATATAAATTTATATGCAAAGAGATCAAGTAGATTTTTGATTTCATAGGTCAAAAATATATTGAAATGCCTAAAAAATGTGGTTATAGTATAGACTATTAAAGATGCTTGCTTTTGCTGTCTAATTCCATGACATGAATAGATTTTATTAAAATCCGTAAACAGTCAGACGTGTTAGGTAAATATCCTTCAAAAATTATTATTTTGTTAATTTACACAGGTATGTTCGAAATGAATAAATTTATTGAAATTTATCATTCAAAACTAAACTATGGTATGATCGCGGCTTGTCTTGGATGGAAATGGTTGCCGGTTAATTTAGTAATTGGTAATTTCCCCATACAAATGTTATGAGAAATTTTCACTCGGGAATTTTTTTTTATAGATACAAAATTTATGCATAAGCTAATGTAGTTAGTTTTTAGTTCCTCTCTACTTTTATCCCCTTATGCAAAGAAATCAAAAATCTATTTGATTACTTTGCATATAAATTTATATTCTCTGTATAACTTATATTAATCCTATGGATTTTGTTATCAATGTTTTGCAATGTAACCAATCCTTACATACTTTTTTAATCCTATCGAAGTTTCATTTTGTGCAGACCAAATTGCCAATGAAAATTTCTTCTTTTAAATACGAAATTATAGAACCAAATATCTATAACAATTTTTATCTTGTATAGAAATATATATCCTTTATTCACGTATCTGAGGCAGTAACACGTATACTTCTAATTATTATTCTCACCAACGAAAAGTAAATTGTAATCTTTGAAAGGGTATCAGTAGTTACATTTCGAAAAAATTTATTTTTAATTTGCAATTTTCAACGGTAGATAATAAAAAAAATGCGGTGCCTTTTTAGCTTATACATAAGCTGTTTGTGTATATCTGATATGAATCGTACCCAGATAAATCATTAATAGTGGAGTTTGATTTTAAACATATGCAAATGTAGTATCATGTTTAAAATGATTTTTTCTTCATTTCTTCATGTGCGGTCAGTTTATATTTATAGACCGACAGTGGTAATTTAAAATAAGGGATTGAAATAAAGTACAAAATGAGCAAAGCTGTTTTTTAAAATGTTTCTTACTATATGTATTAATGGGTAAGAAATAATCGACACATACACAAATCATATAAAGAACCCAAAGCTACTCTGAGTACAAAACGTTTTTTTAGATAATCGATAATTACTATTGATTTTTGGGATAAGATCTAGAAATTTCGATTGCATTTAGCTGGCATAAAATTCCTTCACACTCAGATTGGTAAAGTTTACGCACGCAAAAGACAATATTCCATGCGCTTTTACTCGACACTTTTCGTTAGGTTCATATTCACCACAGAGCTGGTAGATACACTAGAAAATGAATGGTAAAGCCCAAGGAATAACCATATGTTACATTAAAAACAACTCTTAAATAACTTTACGTGCAGAATGTTAGTATGTCATGAAAATTTACAATCTATATATTTAAGTTGCTAAGCTGACTTTTTGGGCAGTCCGTGAGAGAGAACTACTGCATCAATTTACTTCATATTGATCTTAAACGAAAGATTGTAATCTGTAGATTTGTCAAATTTGTTTTTGTAACCGCAAGTTCTATTAATTAGCGATAACTTACAATTAAAAATTTATTTCTGCGCATGCTTAGTGGCATGTTTAAATCTGTCTTTAGAAACTCAATGTTTCTGCGCATGCTCAGTGACACGTTTTAATGATAAGCACGTTTGTTCCGAAGAGTCTCTCTAGATCTCTCTCTGCCATTCTTATTTTTATGATAATTATGTTTGTGAAATATAAGATTAAACCTCACGAAAATCGTTTATTTGGTGCTGTTTAATTAGCGATAATTGACAATTAAAAAAATTGCTTTCTGCGCATTCTCAGTGACATTTTTAAATCTGGCTTTAGATACTCACTAAGCACGAGTCCGCTTAAACACGTTAATTTGTTTTTGCGCATTATTATGATTTTCAACATTTGGCAATGATGTGTTGGTTATAACTTGTGTATTAGTACATTTATTTACAATCTAGTCGTCATGTTTTGACGGGTACCAACTAGTCTATATATTTAATTTGCTACGCCTATCATTTGTGATAAAACTACATTTAATAACACACATTTTAATCTACAAATGTGTCAAATTTGGTTTTGTAACCGGAATTTCTATTAATTAGTGATAAGTTATAATTAAAAATTGCTTAATTTTAAGTAAAATTTGTGTATTAGTATACGTTTATTTACTATCTAGCCGTCATGTTTTGACGGGTATAAACTAGTTAAATTTTTAAGAATTATATACTTCAATTTTTACTTATTTATATAATTCCGATTTTTACATCATTATGTAATTCAAGTTTTGCATTAAATATTATCATATCATCAACCGTATATAACACCTTTCATTGGAAAACTAAATTGCTTTTTGTAAATACTGGAAAAGAGCAATTTTTTTCTGGCGGTTATAAATAAAAAAACTTAAATTGCTTCTTTTGTATCTTAACATACTGAAAAACAAACAGTAAATACTCCCTTAACATAGGCCATAACTATTGAGAGAATATGCTAGTCATCTATTTATTTGATAGAAAGGATTCGCAAAATATATTATCTGAGTTTAGTGTATTATCTTCAATAGTTACTTCGAATGGTCAGAATGAGATAGGTTGGCATGTCCATGCATAAGACTATGGATTCTGTTGAAAATAATTTAATACGTATGTTTGATATCATTTATCCTACAAATAAAAATATCTATTAAAAAATATGATTATTGTATTAATTACCATGTTTGCTACAGGGAAACCTTATAAATAATTTAATAGTTAAAACAAGTTTTAACTATTTATGCTCTTTAGGTGCTTAAAAAATTATCTGTTATTTCAAAAAAAATGAAATAAGAAAATTGACTTATTTCTTTAAAATGAATCCTATTACTATATGATATGTTAGTTTCAAAAGCAACCAAATTAAATGAATTGTGCATTGTTAATTGCTACAATATGTCATGTAATAAAAAAGATATGGTAATACTAATAATGCTTTCTTGTTATAAAAAACAAACTTTGTTGTATAAAATATAAGAGATATTTTACAGCGTGAATCATTACACCAGAAAACAAAAGAATCTGCATGCATTCCATAACTTCCGCTAAAAGTGAAATTTTGATGAAAATGAGGGAAAGATTAGACAAAATTTGAGAAAAGCAGACAGACAAGTTTTGAATAGGAAAAAAAAAACCTTGCAAAAAAATAATTTTTATTATAAAAAGTATTATATTCAATATAGTTCATAACTTTTAGTGAAGGCATTTGTAATGAAAGAAATGAATTCTTATCGTGAATCTCGTTTTTGCTTTATAAATTAGCTCACCCTTATCAGCACAATTCCTTCTCCTCATTTCATCTTTAAACGGAGCACATCTCTACACATAAGGGTAAAAGGTGAACATAGGCATTTAATAAAAGTTTTATCACTGGTATTTAGTACTTGCAATGATCACAGAGTAGGGACATTTGTTCAGAATAACCAAGAACAACTGAAGGATAAACTATTTTAATTTACCTCTAGGGTATTTAAATTCCGTGCAGGAGGTTTTTAAGTTTTCTTTCCTTAAACTATAGAGTTTGTTAAATTTGTGCGTTTCGGTTTGACACGAAGTTCACTGCATTCTCGCCTAATTTGTAGCTGTTGAGCGATAAATTAAGTGAAGGGAACACTATTTAAATGAGAATTTTGTAGTTTTTCGTTTTACAGTATATTGATCGCATTCTTGCATAAATCAAATCTTTTGACTGAAACTTGAATTAAGCGAAAACTATGCGGAGTGTTTTAAAATTTATATCCTGTCCTTTTGTTAACAGGGTAAAGAAGCAAAAAATAGTAAATATCATGATAAAGTAGGAAACTAATATTTTTTGCGGTTTAATCTACAAAAAACTTTAAAACAGAGTTCATGTTTTACCTCCTTAGTTTTTAAATCTCAGCATTGATTCAAGAACATTGTGGCTGAAAATATTGGATTTATATGGTCTGAAATTGGCAGAATTGCCTGTTATCTAGAAGTCTGGGAAAACAATTATAGTACTTTTTTACAAAATATTGGAGTAGTCGTGTAAAGGGGAAGCAAGTTAAAAAATGAAATCTATTGAAAAAAGAATTTGGAGCGTTAGAAGATTAAATTTAATCTAGAACTTTCGTCGTTTTACGTTTACCATTCTCTCAGAAGTAGATTTTTGTTGCTCCTGTGTGTAAGTATACAGGAGAAACAGTAGGAAACAACTTCTATAAAATGCTGTTTTCTGTAACAGAATTCAAAGTAAAATCTTAAGAATGTTGTAATTTTTAAGGTGTACTGAAAGGAGCATGAATGTGTTTTTCAGTTGATCCATATTAGAGATAACACCCGAAAATGATTCAAAGACGAGAAATAAAAAAGTTGAACTCTGATTCTAAAAGAATGTAAAAACCAGAATTTAGTTCTTCCCGGAAATTCTTTCACTTTATTGCTTATAACTTTTGATTCCGATATTTTTAAGCGAACATAAATATAAATAAGCTTGAGTTCTTATATAAAAATTCCATTCCGACATTTTAAATTTACACATGCCTCTCCAAGTAAATTTATACTCCAACAATTCCGACGACTTTCCAAATTCGATACTATTGCAAATTCCATATTTGCGGAAACTCGACCTTAAACAAATCTCTCCCTCTCAACCATCCATTTTTATATCTCACTTCAAGTGAATGAAACACCACTGTTTGAAAAGCTGTTGTCCAAGAAGCTTTGGAGAAGATCAAATACACAGAATTTTATTTCTTTCTCCATATTTCTTGAATTCCTGCTTTAGGTGACTTATCAAACAAGAAAATGCATAAAATTCAAAAGATTTTTGCATCCGCAGTCAATTGCTACAATACAGAAGAAGATTTCCGCTCTAGCGATTGTAATTCTTTCACTAACATATTGCCCTGGTTGATGAAAGACAATTGCATTAGTTCTCTTTTTACTCTTTCTTTCGGAAAAAAAATTATTTTTCATCACACACAAAGGATTTTATTCCAACCATAACGCGTTATTAAGGGCAGTAATGTGTCCTAAGATTTACCCAAATTATTTTGATTTTTTTTCTATTTCTCTTCATCAATTTAATATTTAAATTCAGCGTCTTAAGAGTTAAAACATATAAAATGAAGTCATTTTTGCCTATTTGTTTCTTAAAACATTCTCTGCAATTCAGGTCATCTATATATATGAAACAGTTCGTAACTGACTGACTGACTGACTGGCTGGCAGATAACGCACAGAACAAACCGCTGTGCCTAAAGGGTTGAAATTTTTCATGGTGGTTCTTCTTATAGTGTAGGGGTGCATTAAGAAAGTTTTTTGAAAAATTCTTCTTAGATTTTTTTTAATTAAATTTTTAAGCTGTTTTTTTAACATTCTTTAGAGTTTGCATTTAAAATGATAATCTGAAGGTTATAAAATGTATATCACGAAAAAGATCATAAATATTTCTTTAAAATGAAATCATTTTCGAATCTTTATCTTCATTTTCTGATTTTTGGGGAATTTTTAAACATTGATTTTTAAAATTTAAATTAGTACAGGCTGATCACGTGGTTTCTTTTATTTTTGTGATACTTCAAATTAATCTTGCGTCACGTGCATAGCAAACATATACATTGACAAAAAATATTAAAATACGGTAAAAGATAAAATATAACCATTATACTAATTGATTTTTAAGAATTTAATTCAAATTAGTATGTTTTATGGATAATAAATATACCAATTAATTGCATACATTGACCGTTGTAATTAATTTAAATATTTTCCTCTACATTATTATGTCTATAAGAATATCCGTTACGATTTTTCTTACAATTTTTTCTTGTTTTTTTGGCATTAATTACATACATTGGCCGTTTTATTTAATTTGAATGTACTCCGTAGCGAAGCACGAGTATTTAGCTAGTGGCATATATAAACATGATGTGCAAACATGTACTTTAAATTTTTGTCTCAATTTATTGCTTTTTAATTATATATATATATATATATATATATATATATATATATATATATATATATATATATATATATGTAATGTCACGGGCGCGGGCCGAAGAATGAAGAGCTGAGTGGCATAGTTTTGATTATGGTTCATCTTGCTTCATCTAATTGAGGGTAAAATGGATGACTTGTCGCCCGGCCATGCATCACAAATGTTTAAATCCATTCCCGCATCATCTCAACCCTCGGACACAAATCATAACACAACTTTCTCGAACTATATATTTATTAAGTTCACCGACCGCTCCGTTGGTATGCATGCAGCAAGTGGAAGTACAGGAGTTCGTCCTACTTTTGGACGTCAGGATTTATATAAACTTCAATCCATCATTTGACAAAAGGGTGTGTCTTAATAGTTGATTGGTTTAAAGTTGTTGTTGATGTGCAGAGCTGATTTAAATTTGTACTGACGCCGCGCCGCGTCTCTTTTCGATAAACAGACAGCCATATTTAATGATATTGCCTAAAGCTGTAATAATGGAATTTAACGCAAATGCCCAAAGGGAATTAAATAACTTAAGGGATTAAAAAAGGGTATGTAATTTTGAAAGGTAAAGTGAGGAATTAATAGTTTTTAAATGTTAAGAGTGTTGAATTAAGAAATTACTCGTTTTTTTAATATTATATATATATATATATATATATATATATATATATATATATATATATATATATATATATATATATATATATATATATATACAGTAGCACCTCGGTTTACAAACAAGCGCTGGAGAGTGCTGCCCTCTGGTGGTATGCGATGCAAGCATTCGCCACTTTTGTTTCGGTTCGCGAACAGTCCACTAATCAAGCTCAAGTTGGGCTTTCTCTAGCACAGCTTATACGTTGGTTGCTCATGTATTTTCCTGATTTCCTTTGTAAATATTTTTGCTGAAATTGGTCCTCAATATGGCTCCAGAAAAAATGGCAAGAACAAGTGACATTGCTAGCAGGAAACCTAGCCTAACTGTTCAGAAAAAGAAGAACATAATAGCTAAACATGAGAATGGTATGTGTGTTTCTAATCTCGCAGCTTGGGTTGGCGAAGTCTACCAGTTTGTACTATCCTCTAAAACAAAGAGGCAATATAGGAAGCTGATTTGGCTAAAAGAGTGACTGTTTTAACGGAGCAAAGGCCTCAAGTTATAGAAAAGGTAGAAAAATTATTGCTAGCGAGGATACATGAAAAATATCTTGCAGGTGATAGTATTAGTTAGGCTTTAATATGCGAAAAGGCTAAGAATTTGCACAGTGATTTGATACCTAAAATACCGAGTACAAACGACGTTGAATGGGAAGATTTTTAAAAACAGTAGAGGCTTGATTGAGAAATTCGACAAGGGAAGTGGAATCCATAGTGTTGTTAAGGGGATGGTGGACTTTCAAATTACCAAAAATCGAGCAAAAATTGGAATTTTTTTGGGTGGTGTATTAATATTTTAAAAACATGTAAATATTGGAATGAAATGCATTTAAAATGTGTACTGAAAAGAAAAATGAAAAATTGGTGGCTCTAGAGTAGTAAGTATTGAAGGTAGATAAAAATTTATCTTTTAAATGACTTTTTCTCAAAATGAGAAATTTCCAGATTGCAAGTCTTTAAAATGCTCCTCGCGTCATATTTTTTGACGAAATTTTATGAAATTTATAATAAAGATTCCTGTAATACATCAAAATAAAGTTATGTATCCATTTTAGGATTCGAGGTCATTTAGGTTATAAAAGTTTAACTTTAGTGTAGAAAAGTACAAAAATTTCGCGAAAATTCAGAGTACAAGCATAAAAATATTTTCTAAAAATTAACTATTCAACGAAAGTACAAAAAAATACATAACTTTGTTCAGAAAGTATTTATAAGCAATATAAATGCAAAATTAAGGGGAAAAGTTTAAAATTGAGTCGCAAAGAGCATTTTAAAGAAGGGTAATTTAATTTAAATTTTTTAATTATAAAATATTTTTTTAAAAATATTTATAAAATTTTATAAGGTGTTTAATATTGTAATACTTTAATGAATATATATACAAAATTTCATATCTCTGTGGTAAAAATTTCAAAAATCGTTTTGAAAGGTCCACTATCCCCTTAAGCAAGGGGAGACTGCTAGTTCATATAAAAGACTGCAGATGAATTTGTTGATGAATTCAAAAAGTTTGTGGAAAGTGAAGTCTACATGCCAAACCAAGGTTTCAATTGTGATGAAACAGGATTGTGTTGGAAAAAAATCCCAGGCAGAACATACATCACCAAAGAGGAGAAGGCACTTCCTGGTAACAAGCGTATGAAGGACAGCCTTACATTTTTTTGTGTGCTAATGCAAGTGGTTATTGTAAAATCATGCCACTTTTAGCTTACCATGCTGAAAGTCATCGTGCATTGAAGAAAAATAATGTGCTGAAGTCTAAACTAGAACAAATCAATGTTTAAGTTCTTAAAATGTTTTAGTTCTTCATAATAAAGTCTGTTTTACTTTATTTTCACCAATTCTTCAGAATTAAACTGATAAAAAAAGGTATAAATAACTATGTTCTAGGGGGTGAACGGATTAATCCTTTATCCATTAATTTATATGGGAAAAGCTGCTTCGGTTTGCGAATCAAGTTTCGAAACAAATTAAGTTTGTAAACCGAGGTACCACCATATATATATATATATATATATATATATATATATATATATATATATATATATATATATATATATATATATATATATATATATTCAATGCAATCCCTCCCACGTGGTACAGGGGATAGCTTCCTACTCTTCCATCCCATGGGTTTGGGTTCGAATCCTGAGTAAGGCTTGGTCGTTATCATGATTTCCCTTCTTAGGGAGCAAAGCTGGCTCACCTTAAAATGGTGCTCACGTCGTAAAGAAGTAGTCAGCAAGACTTCGCGGATCTTCATGGGACAGATGTCAGAAGAAGAAGTACCCACCATCACAACACAAGTGTATCCGCATTGGAAAAAAAAATTAATGCAATAGTGAACGAGGTTCGCCCTATAAATTTTTACCATCAGATAGTAACCGTCCTATATATTACTGAATAACAACTGGTTTCCTTTCATTGCTAGTGGACCAAGTCCATTATCTGAGTTGTGAACAAGGCCGTTCTTTAGTAGGGGAATTATGTGATTTAACTTATTTCATTTCTCACAACTTACCCAACAGTGAGTTTTAGAGAAAGTATTTATATCATTTAGGAATTTCTTAGAATATTCTAAACAGAATGTTTTCCTAAGTGGGTTAATTCAGAACTGAAAGACCATGAGATCATCCCCAAACAATGGTAGATGTTCAGTTAAAACCATATTCTTTCCCCATTTTATTAAGATGAGAATAAGAGACTATAAGAATTTTTTTCCTAGAATATTGAGATTAAGTTAGGAAATACTGTTTAGATGCCTCGGTAAAAATAGGCTTTTGGAGTCATTCACAACAGGTGTAAGCAACTTCAAACATAGTTAATGGTTCTAATGTCGCTGCCCGCATAAAATCTTGCTATTGCTACAAGAGTTACTACTCGCGAAACGGGTATACCATCAAAAAGTATCTATGACTATCTTTAACATTAAAAAAAAATCGCGAGCTTTAATCGTTAAGATATGCTTTAAGTATGAGACAAAAATATTTCTTTTCTACAAATCCTCTATTTTAATTATAATGGATAAATCAGCGAATCAGTTAATTGATGAAAAACATGCATTTCTGAATTGCAGTGTATCAGAAAAATTGTATTATTCATGTTGTTTTCATTCAAACAATGTTATCAGATATGCATATTAATACATGCTGATAAATACTGAACAGCTGTAGAAACATAATTAAAAATATAGACACACTCTAAGCACATTTACAAGCTTATAAATCAACGAGAAATGCAAATTCCACTAATCCGCAGTGTAATTGTTTTATTTTCAACGATTGAATAGCTCAGAAAATCTCAAAGCATTTGACGCCGTTAACATTATGCAAGAAGGTTTTCGATTATCTTGGAAGGATTTTCGGGGGATTACAGAGTTCCTAATGTTTGCAGTAAAGCCCTACATTGAGACTCTTGAAAGAAAACGCTTTAGTTTGATAGACGTTAAGGCTGTATTTCCTTATCAATGAGTTCTGAAACCACATTTTGGATAGAGCATTTAAACTATTTACTTTGTTAAGTGTAATAAGTTTAAGAAATGTAGATTAATAAAATTAAATGCAAGCAGATACATTATGAATCTTTCAAACCCTTTTTGACTAAAATTTTCTTCCGTTTTTTTTTTTTTTTGTTGTTGTTGTTTGTTTGTTTCAATTTTCAAACATGCAATAAAACGAAAGTAAGAAATCAAAAGAGAAATTGAAGAGTTGAAAATTCAGTTTTTGTTTAAGACTATACAACGCTGGGCTTGTTATTTCTGAGACAATATTTGAGAATTTCTTTTTTGACAAGATGTTAATTTGAGTCGCATGCGGATGTAGTAAACTTATTACCACGTTTTTATTTACTCGCTTTCTTGTTTGTCCAGTACAAATCTTGCAATCGATTTTTAACTAACTTCCCGACTAGATAGACATTTGAAACTTTTAGAATGTTTCAGTTTTAGAATAGCTGTTCAGTATTTATCAGCATGTATTAATATGCATAGCTGATTACATTGTTTGAATGAAAGTAGCATGAATAATACAATTTTTCTGATGCACTGTAATTCAGAAATGCATGTTTTATATCAAACTTTTAGAATAGCTCAGAAACTTTAGAATAGCTCAGAATGACATGCATTCTTTTAATACTTTTAGCCATCTTTCAGCAGATCTGAATTCATTTTCAGTTAATTTTGTTTTGTATGGAAAGTTAGTTCGGAAAAAATCAGCAAGATGGCGCTTCGATCGAATTCAATGCTTGCACTTTTGCGTAACGGTTTTGCGATTGACGACTTTGAAAACAGAATGTATGTGAATTTAGTTTGTTATAAAAATATTGTGCGGAAAAATTAAAAAAAAAAAAAAAATTAAAATTTTTTTTTAAAAAAGCAGTTTATAAAATCTGCGGATAGTGGAAACGACTAAAAAGTGATGGAAATTAAATAAAATAAAGTGAAAAAGAATAATTAAGTGAAGTTTTGGGCAATTAGTTTATATGATTTAACAGAAAATTTAAAAACGTGGTATATAAAAAGGTCTTTTTATCTTGTAATTATCGATGTAGTAAGTCAGTCCATCGTAAGAAAGGTCCGGATGAGACCAGCTATCTGGTGGACAATGGTAATTCGACAAGAATACGTAGTCCACAGCGTTTACGCTATATATTCCCTATATGCTATATATTCCTTTCCTTTTTTTTATTTTTTCTTGCAATTGAACAATCTCTTGGATCTTGTCTATTAGAAGCTAGACATGGAGATTAGAAACAACAACAGCTTATACGACAAATGTGAACCTGAAAACCAGTCGCTGGGTAGTGATTCCTGCAAACTCACCCGAGGGTGAATTTGACCTGTTCGGGTAATTTTTATGGGCCTGTGCACCGGACGAACAGTACAAATCAACTGACCAATTGGGGTAACTCGAGGTCATCAGTAGTGTAGTGTTGGACAATGGTAAATCGGAAATGGTTTTTTATAAGTCTAAACTTGCATCTAAGAATGTTTGGAATCCTCCGGATTCATGTAAAGTTAGACCGCCTGTGCAGCTAACCTTTTCGCATGATATTTATAATTAGCTATTTTTTCATCAGTAATGATTTAGAAATGTATACAACATTTTGCAACTGAATGCTATTCTAAAATATTCAACGCTCGTAATAGTCACTGTTTCGCAATTTGCATGTAATGGGGCACTGTAAAATTTTGTCATTCTTGTGGATGATTTGCATGATATACCCACCATATGTGTATTATAGTGCTTCCTCCCACTCTATGTTGTTTGTGTGTATATCTACATTGCTGATACTGAACATTTAAATTTATCAAACATTCCGTAAAAGCTCAGCATACTGGTTTCCTGTAATAGAGGTTAAAGTACGGCCCAAAGTATGAAAAGTTAAAATTCTAGGCATTTCAAAAACCAAGACATAAGTACAAATCTCTCCCCTTTCGACAAAAGATGAAGTATCATTAATATTTATCAGAAAAATTTGGAGCGAAACTACTTATAAATATGTATATATATTAAACAAATTTAAATATTAGAAAATTAGTCAGACATAAGTGGATTCTAGTTTACCCAAATTAGTGTGATTAAATTATTTTGAATTTCAGTGGTATGAATTTTTTAATCTGTAAGTTTAAAGCAAATAAAATCTGTTAGTTTTTGGAAATATGACTTTTAAAACATTCCTATTTTTTCAATAACAGTTTTAATTTTTATGTTATTTTAAAGAGCAGATAGGGAAATTTTGTTATTTCACGATGTAATAATTTTTTGGTGGTAACGGCCTTTTATTTGGTCGTAACCTGCCTTTTACTGCAAACATCATTAAAACATTATAAACATATTTTATATTAACTGAAAATAAAAATTCGAATACTTTAGAAACTAAGATTTAAAAAATTGTCTTTCCTTTCTGTTACCGTGGAACATTTATTCCACCCCATAGATGTCCATCTAATGAATGGTGTGCCTTCTGTAGAAAAATATTCAGATGGCCCAAATCTATGCTAATAAAGAGTGGAGAGCTTAATAATAAAGAGGGTTTCTTTATTATTTAAATGAAAATTGATTCTTGTCAGCACCTAGATGTTTTATAATATCACATTATTGTCAACAATTCAAAATGTATTCAAAATTTTGCGTCATTAGTCATTTTTAAATCTGAAAATTTTATCTCTCGTGATAAAACTTTATGAAATTATTTAGGTAGAGATTGTTTATGAGTTCAGGACGTAATATTATTGCGTTACTTGCATAAACAATTTTTTTTTCCTCATTCAACGTTATAGCAAAATTTCAAGTGTTTCCCCATTCAGGACTGCTGGGAAATATATAATTTAAATAGATCATGCTCTATTTTTTTAAGTAGGCTAAATGCAGTCGAACCCCATTATAGCGAACCCGGTATATAATGAAATTACAGATATAACGAACGAAAATTTTGGTCCAGCCGTTTTCCTATTGTACGTAATTTTTATTAGCATTGTGTCTTTTAATGTAATCAAATTCAGTCGATTTACTTCATTAATGATCATTTTAATAGATTTTTATCATTTTTATAATAAATCATTATTGAATACACATTGCAACTAATGAGTTATACATTTTGTGAACTCTAGCATTTTTTTAACGGTTCGGATATAGCAAACTACCGGATAAAGCGAACAAAATCTTTGATCCCTTGAAGTTCGTTATAACGGGGTTCGACTGTATTTATGCTTAGATTACCATAAATTTAGAGGTTCAGAAAAAGATTTGCTGATGTAGTAATTTTTTAAATGAACATAAAATGGGAAAAATGACCGTATGTAATTGTAACATTAATGTCAGACACTTTCCAGTAACATCTAATAACATAAGAGATAAACAGAGTGGTGCCTTGACTTATAAGTTTAATTTGTTCCGTGACGGAGCTCGTAACTCGAAGAACTCGAAAGTAAAATTAATTTTTCCCATTGAAACGAATTGAAATGCCATTAATCCGTTCCGGTGCCCCCAGATACCGCAATTTTTTGTTACATGCTTTTAAATAAAGGGAGGCCGGTGGTGTAGTTGTAACTCTGGGTTTCCCGTGTCACGCTGACCACCTGACCAAGACATATGCTGTATGGCATCCCAAGCCCACGGTCATGAAAGCGGAGATAGCCATCGCAGGCCTTGGTCCCCAATACGAAAAATCAATTCGGACTGTTGTGCCATGCATTAGTTTTTAAATAAAAATGTATTTATAAATAACGAGTGTTGTACAAAAATATGATAGAATAGACTGTATTGCAATAAATTGGTTTATTAGATATAATGTACAGCATTTACCCTGGAGATCAGAGGACTTGAAGATGCAGATGAAGTTTTGAGGAGAAACGTTGAACTGAATAACTGAATCTTAATTCCAGGGAGGTCTATTTCATTTCCCCTTTCAGAATTATTTTAAAATGAGAGGTTGGACGCTGTTTGGTTTCAGAGGGTGATTCAATTCTGGGCAGAGCAAGCTGCCCGTGTAATAATTGTTGAAAGTTAATCTCTTGGTTTGAGATTGGAAAGTAGTCATATATATGTATATAATTTTATAATAGTTTTACATAAAGGTTGTAAATATTATACATTTCTCGAGTGTCCATTTTAAGAGAACGGTACATGGCATTCGTTCCGTAAACTATTGTAGGTGGAGTATCTGAAGCTGGCTCGTAACACGAATTTTAGCTCGGAACGCAAAGCAAAAATATGGTACAGAGACTGCTCGTATCTCAAAAAATACAAATTCGGGACACTCGTAAGTTGGGGTACCACTGTATTGTGTTTCGTAAATATCTAAATGGACCCTTACTTATAGGAGGAGCTTGCGTGTTTTCAAGAGGCTTTGGGAAAATTGTGAGATGTAACACGCCAATTATTAAAATTCATTTTATTTATCATATCCAACAGCCAAAAATGCGATAAATGACACCACGCAATGGAAAAATAAAGCATTTATTGCATAAGACAGCTGAACGGAATATGTCACATTTCGACTCTGAAAAACGAAGTTCAGAAACGTTTTTTGTACAACACTTGGATTACGAAAATGCATATGGATATGCATGCCTAAGCAATTTCGGCATTGGAAATTGGAGCTTTACGGGGAAAACGAATGGGAATGGCGTCTATTTTTGCCTTTAGTATTGAAGTGGTTGTATCAGCACTATCTAGTTAACTGTAATGCATGGATAAAACACAGGCACATATTTCAATATTCATTGTTTGGGGGATATCGGCGTTGATACAAACATTTAAACCTATCCCTAAGTATTTTGTAATTATTTTAGCATAAATTAATAAAAAATTGCATATTTTGAATTTTTTTAATTATTATCTTTCTTTGTATTCATAATTATTTTATTAATTTAATATAACTTATTTAATTTTATTTTAGAATTGTGTATCTAAAGATCTGCGTCAAATGCCTTTAATCTATAGAGAACAATTTTATTGGATTTCAGTTTTTTAATCATATTTGAATCAGAATATTTAATACTTTATTAGTATTGTTAATTATAAAACTATTGGTACAGTAAAATGCTTAATGCAAAAATGCAATTATAAAATAATCGGAAAGCTCATTATTTTTACTGCAATATAAATAAACGTGATTCCAATTATATTATTATTGCCTGTAAATAATATATTAAAAAAAGAAAGTTAAACCTATTTTCGCTTAAATAAAATACGGTTATTCTGAGATATAAGTCTTGGAAATTAATTCCTTATAAATTTCTTCAGAATAGAAAGCTCCAGTTCAGTCGTCTAATACTTTTTTTTTTATTTCCTTTAAAAGTATCAAATTTCTCCGATAATTATGAAAATCATTTAAGAAATTTCTCAAACGAATGTTAACAATTCTGAAACTTCTCATTTCTCAAATCCAGTTTTGCTCTTTCTACTAACAAGCATGGCTCGATTTTTCAGTGTAACTAAAGAATTAGAAAGAAGAAAAAAATCAAAAATTTCACAGATACTAGAAACCGCCATTGGGATATAATGATAATCGTTTTGAAAATTACTTTTCGCCATAAATCTTTGGAATTACAAAGCCTGCTGCGGACATGATTAACGAGATGAAATTTGGGATGCAAATCCTTTTGTATTGTGACAATGGCGGGGACATATATTCAATATTTCGTCTTTTCATAATTCGAATTTATACTTTTTCAAAAAAAAACAAACCAGTAAAAGTCATTGTTGGTAAGGTAATTAAGAAAAGCTTAGATATTTTGGGGAGTTTTGCCTCAATGGATTTTTATAATAGTTAAAAGAATTATGCTGCGTGAGAAAGACGTTTCAATTGACCATCAAAATCGTTAAAATATATGTGCCTATAATTATTTACATTAGAAACATTTAAAAAATTAACATCGATAAAAGCTTAATTGGAATATTTGAAGGGTTAATTTTATATATGTATATATATATATATATATATATATATATATATATATATATATATATATATATATATATATATATATATATATATATATATATATATATATATATATACAGTAACCACCGCTTACAGTGATCAGTGGTTATAAGAATCAACAGCTTATAAGAATCAATATCGAAAAAACAAAAACAAATGTATTATTTCCATGTTAAAATTTTCGCTTTAAAGAATCAATCCACCGGTTTTAAGAATTAGTTTACACTCTTCGCTTTCCTTTCATTTTTTTCAAAAAAGCCACTTAAACCCTCAAAAGGCACGAAGTTCTTTCTTTATTTTTTTAAAAGAAAGAGTGATAAGATGGGATGGAATACAGTTGTAAAATGCATCCCTTTCTTTGTTAGACATAACATAATAGTTTCCCTTAAACGCTTTAGCTAAACACTGTTCTATTAGCTTGACCCAGGGGCATCCTACCCGTCCGGATCCGATTTCACTTTTCTTCACTGACAAACAAAGACAGGTACTCTTTTTTTCCCACCTCCCACATCCGGGGTGCGGCTTCCTGGACACTGAAACACATAAATCTTCGGCGAAGTGTCCACTATCATTTAGGCAAGCGTGACATTAGTAGATTCAGCACGTTATCAAACCCTGAAACGTAGGCTAGAAGGTGAATCTTCGTCTGAGACTATTGGTATTGGAAGAGGTATAAACAGCCTCCTGAAAACTTCATTACGTCAAACTACCATAGAAAACTTTTTCTTGCACCCTTCCTGTAGTTGAAATGTTAAACTGTTAAGCAGGTATGTTGTAACAAATTTTGGATTTTTTCTTCTGTTATTATAATCATGTGTATCTACTTATAGGTCTAGAAATTAAGTTGTATTTTTAAAATTATAAAGAATAATTTTAATAAAAGATAATTAACGTAAATTAAAGAGTATTTTATGGTAAATTATCTAATATATGTATATATAGGTGTGTGTGTGCCCGTCCAAAAACCTAAATTTCGGCTATAAGAATCAACCGCTTATAAGAATCAAAAACAGTAATAACAGACGTGATCTTTATAAGCGGAAATCACTGTATATATATATATATATATATATCTTTATGCATTACACTTTAATCTATATTACCTGATGAATGATCAAAATTTTATGTTATTACATCCATGGATATCAAAGTACATTATTTTAATAATTAAGCTAATGCTGTTATGAAATTCCTTTCCAAACATTAGTCGCATATTTCTTGCATTAGTCTCACAGTATGGGATTTTTCCTATAAATGTAATAATACACTGATGTATACATAATGTGTTTCATAATGGTCTGACGTTAATGAGTATGGATAAAATCTGTGGAGCTTAGTTTATAAGAGAAGTGGTTTTGAAATTTAAAAGAAAGGGTTTTGTGCACAAAGTTAGTGTTTGTAAAAAGTATTACGTCGAGACTTTTATAAATTTAAACAGTCGTATTGAATAGAAAACCTAGTATTAAGTGACCTTTCATTGATGGTTGTAAAAGACTCGCATGCCTTATGCGTAATTTAATTATAAAGCTAATGTCTCTGTTCTCTGATTCATTCTGAGATATTTATTAATATCATCTTCTGAAAGGAATTGTTAAACTAAACTAAATGCTCCATAAATGAATTAAGATTTTAAACTTCAACCTTTTGTACAAAATAATATTTGTATTAAATATTTGCTTGCATAAATTCGGTACACAAATACATTAAAATGACATTGGTTTACTGTATAAGATATTTTCTTATATGTTCTAATTAACATGTCATTAAAAAATGTTTTTCTCTAGATAGGAAGGCGACATTCTATAGAAAGTTATATGTGAAGAAAACTTGTTTTAATCTTAATAACATTTCTGGACTGCTTTAAATTTATCAAAATTATGAACTCACGTTAAAGGTTACATCACTGGCACCCTTCAGTCGACAGAAAACCTCGGGTTTTAGAGATTTGGTCTCGGATAACGGTCATATGAGTCGGCCGTCATAGTTGCACCTTACCATTGAAAATAATTATAATGGATAGACAGGAAATAAATGACAACTTCCCATTAAAAATTTTTAGAAATATTGGAAAAAATTAAATTAACTGAAAAGGCTGAAGCAAAGCCACCGTTCTGTCTGGCTGGCATAACTGAAATGTGGAATTATGAGTAATGACAGTAGAATTATTAACGGGTATACCATTTCCGGGATGGATCAGTTGGTAATATAATACCCTTAAGGTTTGGACACTCAGGATCATTTGAGTGGTGTTATGGCAGATGTTGATATGTCCGAAAAATTAAATTTTATGTTTTTAGTTGATATGTCACTCGTATACTCAGTTCTTTGATGTTGAAAAAGCTGATATGTGGAATATGAAATTATACTAAGTTATTCGTCATTTGGCAAAAGTTGATATTTTTTTCTTTTTTTCTCAAGTCTCCACAAAATTTAAGTCCCTAATTGAAAATTTCCACTAAAGACCAGCCATATGCTTGAGGTTGAATATGATTATTATCTCAAGAATATTTGGATTGGATAAGTTAAGTGAGCAATTTTATATTTCACAACAAGAGTTACTTTTTAAATTTGCGAAAACATGAAAAAATGACATATCAACATTTGCCATTACGCCCCAGATTTATCAGTCTTACAAGTGGTTGTTTTACTACATATTTGCAATTTGCTTATATTGACAGTTTAAAGGAAAAGTTAAAAAGCACTGAATAAAACTGATTGTGAAAGAACATTTTAATAAAAAATAAGCTCTTGTTTACTTATTTAAATTTACTTTTTTAAATTTTGGGGTTAGTTATGAATATTATAATTCTAATCTCTACACTTTCTTTCCTCCCATTTACAGATCTCTGCCTAATTGACCTCTATCTACCTGGCAATGAACATATATGCCATTTTGAATGTTTTTCGACCTAGCCTTCTTTGTCAAGTCATTAACAATTTATATTATTCTCATCAACTTTAATAATGTGGTAATGATTTAATTTTCGCCAAGTATGCATTTTTTCAATATTAAAAATTTTCTCTTTGGAGTTCAGATTATTTCCATAAATACAACAAAAAAATTGGTCTCAAATTAAAACATAAATAAAGTCATTTAAAAATTATTCTATTTAAACTATATCTGGAACAGAGTAAATGGAAGTCAGCAGACGAACACATAAGGATAGGCTAGACATTGCACAAAGTAAATTGATAAGTAGAACCTAAAATTATTTGTGGATGTAGCACGGAAACAATCATATTTAATCCTGTGATAATATCATCCGTTAGAAAAAACTTTGTATAGCGTGTTAAGCTTGTGTAAAGAGCATAAAATATATATTGCCAATGTAGAAAAAAACTTTATGTGACAGAAAAAAATATATGTTTACTTACTTATTATGTGAAAGAGGTTTACTTTTGTAACCAATGTTTATTTTAAAATGATCAAAGAGTATGCAGGTTGGAGTAATACCCTGGGGAAATTTGCAGATGCGGACTTGAAGAGAGGCAGAAATATCCACATTTTTGGAGAATATTAATGGATCTATAAGCCATTTATAATTCTTAATGTAAATGTATTCACAAAATTATAACATTGTATCAGAAAGTACCATAATTTTGAAAGTTAACTTTAACGACTATAATAATTGATAGAGGCTAATAGGATTATGTACACGGTCTTTAAATTAAAAGTTTCGTCATGAATTTTCAGAATACCTATTGGAATACAAATTACTTATCATAAGTACCTCTGTTTTAAAGGGATTCATATTAGAGGAGTAAGTTACTGCAGAGTTTAGTGGCTGAACAATAAATTGCTGGGTGGTACATATGTTATGAGGTATACCAACAATGCTTATGAAATGAAAATATACCAGTTTTAATTAAGTAAAAGGAAATAATAGTAGGTAAACAAAATATTGTTATTTCATTTATATATATACACATATATATATATATATATATATATATATATATATATATATATATATATATATATAAACTTCCGGCTTGCCCTATTCGAAGGCCACCCCTCACAACAGCGACTGTTTTTGAGAATCATGACTGGCCGCGTCAGAGAAGTTTTACTGTATATATAAAATCAAATATCATAAATCATGGGTAAAGTCAAATTTCTAATTTCTTTATAAGCAACAGTTATATTTAAATTAATGCTTATGTAACGTAGGAGCATAATACATATTTTGATTACTTGAAACTATGAAATGAAAATTTCGATATTTACATTAAAAGGCAATTGGACCTTTTTATACTTAAGTGTCTCACTGAGAATTTCATAAGGTTTTTAATTTTGTCAAACATTAAATTTCCAGGATAAGATTTATCACATCAATCTTCTGCGTATACCCATCAAATATATTCATGATTAATACATAATTAAAAGTAAATGGGAAGGTACCAAAAGGGAATAAACAGTGCATATCAAGTGTGGCAACTCAAACTCTTTAAGACATCTTTTATAATTTTCTTTAAACTGTAGTTAATAACATATTATGCAACAAACAATTCTCAACACAGTGTAGAATTTTTTTCTTTGTGACTTTACTGACGACTGCTTCTAGCTAATTTTAGTCTTTTTGAATACTCTTGTTTAATTCTTTTATCTAGAAATTTTAAATTTTAAATTCATTCTCAAACAGTTCCTGTAATATTTTTTTAATATTCTTTTGAAAATTTTCATTTTTTAACTAGAATTCAGAGAGATGTTTCAAGCTATACAAGAACATTGTTTCAAATGATATAAGAAAAACAAAACATTTGAAGATTTAGAACCTGTTGAGATTTCTTTTAGAATTGTTTGTGTTTATGTCTATTTGGTATTCTTTATACGAATTAATAAAAAGAAATGTTTAAAATCTAGTATAAGACAAAAATAAGAGCAAACGAAAAAAATTACAAGATTAAATATTTCTACTACTTAATCTGATTTTTACTGAATATCCACTACATATTTTCGTATTATTTGAAGAATATGGATCCTTTGAAAGAACGTAGAAGCACGATTGCTTTAAATACTTCTATAATTCATAACTTTTAGTTAATATTTCCGATATTTAGAAGAATTTGTTTTATAGAAAAGTGCTATGGTTATGGTAGGGATAGGATATTTTTGCAGGTCTCTCCACAATAATTTAAGGCTTAGGCACTGTTGTTAAAACTTTACATTTAATAGTTTTGATCTTGTTAACATTTGTAAGGTTTACATAAGATTCGATTCACAATAATCGAACTTTTCGAATAAATCTAAAGAAGTCACTTAAGATATGCTAATTGCGGCATACGTGGTTGGTATAAATACCGAGCAGCTAAATTAAGGAATGGAGCAGAGGAATGGAGAGGAATGGAGCGAGCTAACGAAGTGAGAGAAAGCGAAAGGAAGTGAGAGGAAGTGAAAGGAGGAGTAGTGCTGGAGAAACGAAGTATCGAGCTGGAGTTAGGCTTAGAGTCTGGTTAAATAATAGTTGAGTTTTGCGAGCAGCCGCTGGAGGCACAGCTAGGTTGCTTCAAACCTACGTGAGTTCTTGGTAGGCCCAAAGTTTACGTGGCAGCACTGCTGGTTGACTTTCAAAGTATCTGTGAGTATTGCAAAGTGTATTTTTCTTGAATGAGTAGTTATAGAAGTGAATGTATTGAATTGTATTTTCCTTGCATGAATGCTATATATATATATCGTACTAGTAGTACGTATGCTTTATGTTGAAAAGCAAATTGAACTGTGCAAGTATTTAAATAAACGTTGTTATGTAAGAACAGTGTTTGAATGAAATTATTTAGAGTGCCATTTCAAGGTATGCATACCCAAAGTCAGGGTAAAAGTGCAAATTCTCTATACATTTATCCTCAAAATTTGAATGTACATTTTTTTGTTACTTCAATATGAAAGTTTCTTAACAGCGGCGTAGTTCTAAACTTTTTCAAGAAGTCAATATCAGAATTATCTTGTTATTATTCTGTATCTGGAATGGCATACACTTCTCCCAGCGCAGTGTCCTTGACTAATACCCGAGTTTAAGAATAAGATATTTTGTTGCCTAATGCAGCCAAATATAGTCTCCATTTTAACATGACCCTTTCAGAAGTCCTTTACTTTTCTTTTCAAGTTTTCATGATTAATTATTTTTGCAGTAACTAATATGTTTAAAGGGATCATAATGAGTTAAATTCAAAATGATATACATCACTATTCTTCCCCTAATTTAAATAATTAATAAATATACCATCATAAAAAGTATATTATAGTTCAATAAACCTTACTTAAGTGACCTTTTTATTAGAAAAATATATGTGTACAAAGTCCTAGAAATATGCATTCAAAGCCAAAATATATGCATACAAAGTCCTAGAAAAATATATGCATACAAAGAAAGAAATATGCATACCTAGAAATATGCATACAAAGCCCAAAAAAAAATTAATTCAAAACTTGAAAATTATTGTGTTCCTTGAATTTCAGTTACATTGGAAAATGTGATTAGTTCATTAGTCAGTTAATAGTAAGAATCTTTACTTCTATTTATGGAGTCATAGTCTCACTGAGGTAACTTTCCAATAGGAAAACATTAATGCAACTTATTAAATAGGAAAAAAATGGATACAAAATATTCAAAATGGAAATACTAAACGTTATTATAATTTTTTTCATTTGTGTTAAATTGCATTTTAGTATTTTAGGTTATTCTTGGCACGTATTTATCGCACCAAGAGCAATTGAAAATTGTAGAAAAAATTATTTTATTCTAACATATATATTACACCTTTTAGCGAAATGCTCGAAGGGTATTAAAGCACTAAACGTATAAAATTTAAATAATGAAACCAGGTCATGCTTTCGTTGTAACATTGCATATAAATTACTTTCTAAAGAATTTCTCTTTTTGAAGAAAGCAGATTTTTTTTTATTAAATAAGACCATTTCATGTATTTTATTTCCCTATAATTCCATAAAAATTGCCCGACTGATTCTTGGAAAGATTTTGAATAGAATTCAGAAAACTCTCCAGAGCTCAAGAAACCTTTTAATCCCTTTCCTAAATCTTAGTATGATGAATTCTACACATACTTTTGTCCGTGAAATTACATATGAAAAGAGAGCGCGCGAATGATTTTTTCAAAAGACGCACCACTCTTCTCATATGACCTAAGAAGTTAAATGAGAATCATTTTAAAAATGCTCTTCTGACGAAAGAATTTTTCCGGTAAAGCTGCTTTGAACATGAATTATGACAAGGAATTTGGGGGGGTGAGAAATTCTTTTGTGCTCATGAAAAGAAAAATCTGATTGGCTTTTCTCTGCTGGAATACTTTATCCTCGGACTTCAATCACAAAGTATTTGTTGTCGAGGGAAATTTTTGTTTTCCCCGGAACTTATGAAAATTTGACAAAAGAATTTAAGTGCAGGAATTTCAGAATGCTGTAAATTAAAGTTAAAAATGAGTTTCATTCGTACGTTTCAATTATAAAAACTTATAGAAGATATCCAAAGTTACCCATAAATTTCAGTGCTTTACTTAAAGTTTACTTTCTTTCAAATCTTAACTCTCGAGAAAGGTGTCTGCAGCCGGTTTGCCACCTAGAAGTTGCAAAATTTTGCATTTTTCGCGAAACTAATTTAAAAGAGTGCATTATGTAGCTTGCATAAGGTGCTAATAAGCATTTAAATATTTCAGAAATTAAACCAATTTAAAGTTTCCTCCCCTGGTAATTCTAATTTTTCTTGTTTTGCATAATCTTTAAAATAATCCTATTTCCAATAATTAATTGCTTTGAAAGGTGAACTCATTAATAATGTAACGTTCGTAGAATTTCGAAATTATGTATGGGGATATTCTTTTCAGCTTTATGAAAACGGGTAAATGGTTGGCAGGGTGTATTAAATGGTAGAATTTAAATAATTTCCTTATAATTTATGCGAGACAAAACATACTTAAAAATGCACCAAAAATACCATGATTTTCTACAAACATGGCAATAACTTTTTCGCACTAGTTGTGACGTAAAATAGACTCAAAATAAAATAATATATTCAGAAAGGCATAAAATACTTCAGAATGTAATAACTATTATTTACTTTCCTTTAACTTTTTGCTTATGCCTTAATATAAAAGATGTGGTATTATGTAAAGTTAAGTCATAAATCTGGAAAGTCAGAGGATATAAAACAATAAAATGATTATCTGAAAATGAATTTCTTTGTGTAGATAAAATCTTATGAAAAGTGATTCAATCATGTTACACATTGGATTGTAGCACACAGATATACTTAGGAAATATTTTATGCAGGAAAAGGAGAAAACATATTTATATTTATAAATATAATATACCAGACAGAGGGATTCTAGCGTAACTTTCCGATCAGCTAATGGATATTTTAACCATTTAAAATAATTTGGCTTTCCTGATATCTACTTTTTTTTTCAGGCTAATAAGTCATCATGTTGCCCGAATCTAGTTTTAATTTAAAAAAATTTCAAAACTTTATTCATGAATATAACATTTGTTTGGTCAGTGTATCATTATTTTCAACAGCCGAAAGCCTATAGATTCTACAGTAATTAGCCAATACTGAAATGGCGGTTCTATTTTAAACGACTTTTCTCACATGGTAGATTGTTATGTGATACTGCTTTCATGTAAATTGTACACACACATGACACTAACTTATTTAATTTTTTATGAGGGTGAGGAGCATTAGGTGTAAATGCATAGGCTTCGTCAATGGTTCACAGAGAAAATCATACCTAATTCATCTATGCCTGATCAAGAACTTCCTAAATTTACTTTGAAACTTGCTGCCGTTATTAATTTTTTTGTGGATTTTAAGAGGTTTTATGTTCCTGTTATGATGAAATACATTTAAAATCAGGTTTTATCAAAAGGTTTATTGTATTTTACATTAAAAAATATAAAAAATACATCAATATCTAGCTGAGTTTGTATTTTTATAAAAAATTTTATTTGTAATATATAGATTATAAATTATGACTGAATATTACTGAAATAAAAATTTCTTTATGATGTACTATTGACAGTAATGCAGAATTTGTGTTACCACAGTCATTTAGAGTATATTTCAGTGGCCTTACTCTATCCTTTATATTATAAATATTATAAATTTATACTAACAGAAGCATTAGAGAAATTGGAATTTTACTCATCCAAATCTGATTAAATAAAAAGAAATAGACAAATATGATCAGAAACATTTAATGCATTAGTTTTTTCTTTTTATTAGTTTAAAAATGAAGCAAAAAATGAGAGATTTATTGGAATTCTTTTACAGGAGTATGTTTGTAATTTATTTTAAAGCCTTTATTACATTGGTAAGTACATGGGATTAGAATAAAACATTTTACGAGAAACTAAAATAAAATATTTTAGAGCAGATAAGGATATATCCTCTTAGAGGATAAAATAATAGAGAGATGGTATTACGGTGTTTGCTATGTTGTATTTTTTTAAGTACGTTTCAAGAGACGAAGAAAACATGCAAAAAATCTAAAAGGTACATTGTAAAAGACGACATTTTTGTGTCTCATTAGTTCTCTACACTTCATAGAATCCATCTAATTTTCTATGTAAAAATCCATCTAAATAACATCTAAATTTCCTTTTCTATATAGAACCATCCCCTATTGCCAATTTTAATAGAAACTGCAGACGAATAAACCATTACAAAAATTTTGTTAAAGGAATTTGTATTTTTACTTTATAGATTCATGTAAAATTTTAAGATTAAAATAATTAAATTAATAAACAATTATTAAAAATTAGTTTTAATAATTAATTTTAAATTTAAGTTAAAAAATCTCTCATGAAAGGAAATACTAGAATTGTGATATAACGGTGTTTAAAACTTTTTCATGATTTAGAATCGTAATTAAGGAAACTAAGAAAAAACAATCTTGCAATATAATTTAATAAATGATAAATTCATATAATCAGTATACTTATGAATTAATATTTCTAATTATATAATTATTTAAAATACATTACTTATTATTTAAAATATTGAACACCATATTATTTAAAATAATGTTAGAAAAGCAATTTTTATGACATTTCTTATCCGAGGTTTGTTCATAAATCTTTAATATATGTGAGGCTAAATATAAAAAAAATCCAATTTAACCCTGCTGTTCTGTTCGGGTCAATATGACCCAAAATAAAATTTATACGTTCATAAAAAAAAAAAATAGTACAGGGATATTTTCATAAAACTTCTTGACATTGTTGGTAAATAATATAAATATGTACTCCTAGTGGGATTTATGCTTATTTGTACTTCGAAGGAATATTTTTCAATTTATACCTAATGTATCGTTCGGGTCAGTATGACCCAATGCAAAAAATCATTTATTTTTACTCAAGCATGTTCACTTTTGTTTGGAATAATTCAAAAGAAAATAATGACAATAGTTTCTCTAATTTATCCGTTTTCGAAAAGTACTTCATTGACGTATGTGTTTGGTCACATGACAAGCGAGCGTGTGCAAGGTCAAAAAGTTGATACGATTTGCAGGGGGCCAAACTATTTGCTCTTATTGCAGCATTTCTTTTTTTCTGCTGTATTTCACTTTCTTATATACTGTAAAAGAGTTGTGCCTGTGAATGTGGAAAATAAAATGGCAAATCGCATAAATTTGAGTTACCCTGATATAGCTAAACTAATAGAAGCTTCTGACAGCGAAGAAGAAGTATCCGAGTATGAAAATCATACAAGTGATGAAATTGAGAGTGAAAGTTCTGACAACGATTTTGATACCGATATTCAACAAATGAACTATAAAAAGAGTATTCAGTCCAAGAATCGTGAAATAAAGTGGAAGTTGGATCCACTGCCACATTCTTCTCAATCAACAGCTTCTAATATTATAAAAACTTCTCCATGGGTCACAAGATATGCAACGGCAAGGATAACAGACGTAAAAAGTGCATTTGAGATAGTATTCAATTCTACGAAAACGAAATCATAAAAATGACTAATATTGAAGGAGAAAAGGTTTATGGAAAAAAGCGGAAAAATATCGAAAGTAAAACTTTTCAAGAATATATCGGACTATTATTTTTAGCTGGTGTTTAAAAATCATATGGAGAATCAACAAAAAGCTTATGGGATAAAGAAACTGGCAGAAATATATTTCGTACGACAATGTCCCTCGAAACATTTTGCACCATATCGAGAGTTATTCGTTTTGATAATAAATCCACTCGTCAAGAAAGAAGAAATTTGGATAAATTAGCGGCAGTGCGAGATATCTGGGAAAAGTGGATAGAAATTCTACCAAAATTATATTATCCGAATGAAAATATTACTGTAGATGAACAATTAGTAGGATTTCGTGGCCGATGTCCTTTCAAACAGTATATATCAAGTAAGCCATCTAAATATGGGATCAAAATATGGACTTTATGTGACAGTAAAACTTCGTATGTACTGAAAACACAAATTTACACTGGAAAAGAACAAGGGTCAAAGCCAGAGAAAAATCAGGGAATGCGAGTAGTGTGTGATCTTACTTATGGGTATTCGGGGCACAATATTACATGTGATAATTTTTTCACATCTTACAACTTAGGACAACTTCTTCTAAAGCCGAAAATGACTATGCTTGGCACCATTAGAAAAAATAAATCAGAAGTTCCTGAAGAAATGCCAAACAAAGAAGTTCACAACTTATTATTTTATTTTACAGAAGACGCAACAGTTGTAAACTACATCCCAAAAAAGAACAAGAATGTTATTCTTATGAGCACTTTGCATCATGACAAAGAAGTTAGGAACAGACCTGACAAAAAACCATTAATAATCTTTGATTATAATTCAACTAAAGGGGCTGTGGATACTCTTGATCAACTTTTAAACACGTACACTTGTAAATAAAAACAAATCGCTGGCCCATGATAGTATTCTATAACATGCTTGATACTTCTGCGTACAATGCATTTGTTCTATGGACTTCAATACATAGTGAATGGAACTAAAACAAATTGACCAAACGAAGGCTATTTTTAGAAGAACTAGGAAAACCACTCATTTTTCCACACATTGAAGCAAGGCCACACCTACCAAGAAGTAAGGACTCAATAAAAATAGTGAAAGGAATACAGAGAAAAAGGGAAAATGTACCATTTGGATCTGCAGTGTGTGTCAAACGTGCAAGGTGCAAGCTCTGTCCATCAAGCAATGACAACAAAACTAATATGTTATGCTGAAATTGTAAGAATCACGTTTGCAAATCTCATGTAAGATATTACTGCTCAAATTGTAAATAAAGGTATGTTTCAATTTCGAATATTTTTCTGTTATTTTTATAGATTATTATTATTGTAAGTTTCAATTTAAAATATTTTTCTGTTATTTTTATAGATGCTTTATATTATTAGATCTATTTTTAAACTTACATTACTATTGTTTAAACCATTTCTTAAATGGCACCTTTCATTTACTGCAAGAAAGGTTAGTTTTCTGAATTGGGTCATATTGACCCGAACTCTACATACGTGGAGTAAATACGAACAGAACAGCAGGGTTAAGAAATAACACCGAAAAATAAACTTTGGATGCAACCTTTTATGCATCTAAAGTTTGTCAAAACTATTTTTGAATAAAAGAAAACAAAAGTCGACAAAATTTAAATTATGTCACTCTTTTTTGTACATATAACTGGTTGAAAAGAATAGGCACATCCGTAAGACATACTGAATACGTCACAATCCATTTAATAGTCCCCTTGTCAAAAAATAAGTGTCAGATTCGTAGATTCTCTTCAAGTATTATATGTGACACATATCTGAAAAGGAAGTACAAAGGAAGTAGACCTCACAGAAATAATTTTGGTAGAAAAACTTTGCAAAAATAGTATATATCTTTTTAAAAACTCTTCTATTATTAGGGAAAAAATTTAAACAATTCTATTACTAGTTTATCCAACACTAAATCAGTATGGAAAAGCAATAGAATATAAATTGAATTACCGTGATAGTCTACAGTATTATTTGAGTCATAATCTCCATCCTGATTCGATGACTAATGCTTAATTTCATAAATAAAACTTTTAAATTTATGTTGGTATCAATACAACATAAAGTACAGTTTTAGTTTCTTTAAAGAGAAATATTTTTCTTTTTAGTGTACTTAGAGAGATGTGTCTTTTATCAGCTTCCTACAGGTCTATCAGGAAACTACATGATTTTAAAGAAGGGTACATTAATATATGATTCCCTTGTTATCAATTATACGTCATGTTGGTCAAATTAATAATGACAAATTAAAGTGGTAACTATGATTAAAATTCAACCTTATTTGAAATGTTATAAAATATATGCGAATATGTGTTCGGTCATCTCAAACTGAATGTATCACAATTTAACCTAACACTGTATTTGCTACTACATCAGCAAGCACAGTTTATATTTGGGGAAAAAATTAGTCTTTTGTTTTAAGAATACATACAATTTTTAAAGATATTTTTCCAGGGTGCTCATGAATATTTTAAAATAAGTCAATGAAGGTAATAATGGTACTAACAATTCTAAAGTACAGAATATAAGTATCCTTCAGCCATCAGTATTGTTACGCTATTTTCAAAAGACACGAAATTAAGTTACCTGAATCTAACGTAGACGATAATGCTCAGTAAAAACGAAAACTGGAAAAAAGAGGGATTCCTTGCAAAAGTTGTAAGGATAAAATTAAGAAAATTATACATAGTGAGATGAAGATTAAAACATTAGAAATGTAGCTAAGATTGGCCCTTAATTTTGCTATCAGTTATTAGTTGTATATATAGTATAATAAGTCAATGAAGGTAATAATGGTACTAACAATTCTAAAGTACATAATATAAGTATCCTTCAGCCATCAGTATTGTACGCTATTTTCAAAAGACACGAAATTAAGTTACCTGAATCTAACGTAGACGATAATTCTCAGTAAAAACGAAAACTGGAAAAAAGAATGTTAAAAGTTGTATAAAAGATAAATTAATAACAATAATATTAGTTGTATAAAAGATAAATTAATAAAAAGTGTGAGGCACTTTGATATGCAAATCCTGATGGCCAATTCGTAGTAGACCTCGTTTGAAAGGCTTAAATGGCTTGTTTGGGGGCCAAGTATCAGCCTATTTTTTCAGCAGACAATACAATGATTACGAAGTTTTTATTTTTTTATTTTCGTACATTATGATGGTTCGAAAGGGATAGGCCTTTTAATGAAACTATTGTTAAAACTTCTAAATTTATATTCTTAGTTAGGTTAGATCAATATTTAGCTCATTGATAGTATTGGCATCATTTGGGAGACTTCCTGTAATATTTGGTTATTACGATGTTTGAATAACGATGTTTTCGACAGAGCGAATCGTTTTACATAAATGTAAAACTCCTCCATGAGTCTTAGAAAATGTTCTGAAACAAGCCTTGTTTAGAAGACGAGAACACTTTATGCAATCTTCAAATCTTATGTGGTCGTAGTGTCATTTGTTGTGGTTAGTACTTTCTTTGTACGTCAAATAGTGATTACTCATATGTACATACAGAAATCAATTTATTAAATATAATAATTTAGTTACAAGATAAAAAGAACTTTTTATATACCATTTTTTTTAAATTTTCTGTTGAATCATATAAACTTGACAATTCTATGTATTAATAAATACTTAAAAAATTTTTTAATGAATTTTCCCATCAACTTGAAAGAAAATGAAGTTAATTGGAAGTTAACATACATATAACTTTTCGTTCCCGTTAAGGCCAATAGATGGGTGCCCCAGTCTACAAAACGTTCCGACCAGTAGATGGCTGCAACAGTCTACAAAAGAAAATTAACTGAAAATAACTGAAAATTAATTTAATTCTGCTTAAAGATGGCTAAAAGTATTAAAAAAAATGCATTGACATCGTGTTCTGAGCTATTCTAAAAGTTTCAAATGTCTATATAGTCGGAAAGTTAGTTAAAAATCGATTGCAAGATTTGTACTTGAGAAACACACAAACAAGAAAGCAAATTAATAAAAACATGGTAAAAAGACATACACTTATACACTTCATGATATATCAGGTGCTTAATAATACCAAAAATTACTAATTTACTACTCAATAATCACAAATGATATATATCTATGGCAATATATGTTAATATTAATAATAATTTCCCCTATCATTATCCTACGCGATAATCTAATTTAGCATTATCCAGTGAGCATACGACACGGAATAACCAGGTATATAAGCAAAATACCCGACCTGTAGCAGTTTTTCTCGCTCGAACAGCTGGGAAGGCACTTTCTTCTTCACCTCCTTCAACTCCTTCACTCTGGGCTTCCATTGGTGGCCACCTTCTAACCAATGGGCCAACTTGAATGGACAATATTGGTCGCACATATATTTTATAATTATTCCTCTCCCAATCTAAATTGAAGGGGGTGCCCATCCCTGTTTCTGACGTCCTCCTTTCTTGGGTTCCCCTAAACTCCCAAATTTTCATGCCTGACATCGACCTCCTTTTGTATCTTCTAACGAAGTCAACATCAAAAATCCCTTATCTTCTCTTTTAATCTATTTCGGATCCCCCTCGTTTCCAATTTTCGCCTGCTCAGTTCATTAAATCCAGCTGGTCCCCATTCACTGTCCGTATTTCCTTTCAACTTGGCACTTCTCGTCTCCATTTTCGCCTAAGCAGTTCGTTAAATCCAGCTGGTCAGCACTAACTGCCCGTTTCTGAATATATTCTTCTCACATTACTTTGTCGGTATCTTGCATCTGTTCTATTTGCGAGAATCCTGTCGCCCCCACTACGACATCTTGAATACCATCGAATGGTTGTATTATAAAAAAAAGAGATACGACAATCTGAAAGAGACCAGTTGATCCTGATTCCATCTATCTCTAGATCATTTAGTGAACTATCACCTTCATCGATTATTGGAGGTTCGATAACCCAGTTTCCCCTCCAACAGTCAACGCAGCATTATGTTTTAACCTTTTACAGGCCGAATTCAGATGCAGGTATATTTTAAAATAATTTTTGCATATTTCCCCTTCTAATGCTTTAGTTAAAGGATATTAGTCATTTAAATGTGGAAAAAAAATTTATATACAACTTTCGTGATGTTCCCACTTGGGAACATTGGCCACTTCTGACTTTACTTTTACACTAGATTCAAAAATGGAATATAGTGATAAGTAGATTAAATGATAAACAAAATAGTAAGAGTGAATGAAAGATTTATTTTAAAATGTAAGTGCAGATATGAATTACGTTGAAAATTTATAAGTTTAAATGAAACAATTTGTTTTTCTTAAACAAAATATCAAAAATTTATGTTTATGCCTTTATTCCAAGGTACAGTGGTAAGCATGTTAGATGAAATTTTTTCTGATACTCATTGCAAGCTAATCTTCCATTTACTGTGCACATCTACCTTGTGTTGTTTGTACAAGCAAATGGCCCTCTGTGATATAGGGCGGTGAACTTTGGGTCCTGGTTGAGACCCATCCTTTCTTGGTGTAATTTTTAGAAGAACGATTGTAACTTCTCGTCGAAACTCCAGATGAGTCAGCTTGGTATTTTTTCCATGAGTTGCTGAATGTAAAAGCAACCAGCGACAACAGCCATATTTAATGCATTAACAAATAAATTCCACCACCATTTCTTATAGCGAATCATGGGACAGTAGCTTCCTAACATTCTATCTAGAGATCAACTCCACACATTCCAGTATTATGTTTATGTATTAAATTTGGTTGTTGTATGTCCAATTTATTCTGATCTTTACGTGGGTATCTTTTAGTAGACTGTATTGGGAAATGAGTGTAATAATTTGAAGAAACTGTCACTACAGAATTGTCATTCCAGCGGCATAAAAATACTGATCCATCACTTTGGTAATCAAATGAACCTCTTTCTAGTTATTTCATCTCCTTTGACAGCATCAATGGGCATTTTTTAAATTCGATGTTCTAGGATAGTTCCAATAGCTCTTATATTTTTACTTGGAAGATCCTTAATCAAATCATTAGTAGTAAAAAAAGTTATCAAAAAATATTTCTACTTGATGAGGGTTTGCAACAACTGTCAGAAGCATATTTACAACCCTAGTACCAAGAGGGACTATTTCATTTGACTGCTTTCCTGCATAAGTTTCCATTTTATATGGATAACCATTATTAGCGCAAATCATCCAGATTTTGAATCCAAAGCGAATTGGTTTTCCCCGAATAAATAGTTTAGAGGAATGGTGGCCGTAATACGGAACCATTGAATCGTCAATGCTAAGCTGGTTGTGAAACAATCCAAACTGACTTAATTTTTTGTTCAGTTCATCATAAATTTGATGAATTTTACCCAACTTATCACCAGGTTGCAACAAAACATTATCAATCAAATGAAAATTCCTTTTGATTTCTTTGAATTTTTTTCAACCAAAAACTCTCAGTACAGGAAATTATGTCGCCGCAGAGTAGTGGCTACAGGACAATGTTCCCAATTGGGAATATAAGGACTTAACTAATTACACCAAGGACATGTCTTTTTAAATTAAAAAAAAATTATATTCTTTCAATAATGTGAACCCTTTTAAGTATGCCTTACCAGTTTTCAAAAGCATTCGATTGTTTTTCACATTTATATGAATTTTTAAGTTGTGATATGTGAAAAATGTGGAAAAAGGCCATTTTTATAATGTTTTGTACATTTCCATTTTTATATTTGCAATGTAGCTTCTATTTCAAAAAATCAAGACCATCTTTCTGTTACATATGCTAATTTTTTCAAGTCAATAGTGATAAAATTTAATTTTTTAATAAATTTTCAATTCCAATGATGGTCCCAATTGGGAACATTGGACTATAAAATGTTAACTTAAAGCATGACAGTGTCAGATTCCTTGTGTATGTACACAATTGTCACAATTGATTTAATCAAAAAGATTGTTTATCTCTGCGTCACACAAAACAAATAGAATGATATAGTAGGCTGAGAGATGTAGCATAACATTCCCACTTTTTAACACGTTGTAAATGCCTTCAACTATAAACGTTTCGAAACTAAGATATTATAATTAGAGTTGTTATTTTTCTTATAGAACACGCTTGGTAATTTTCTGCAGCAAGTTTATAACAGATCACTATTTATCGGAAATCCCAAATATTTGGTAGGTAGTAGCGTTGATGTGACTCTTTTTAGTTGAAGTCCCAAACGTAAATCAACAACGTAACAATTTAATAGTGAGTAACAAATAAGAATAGCAAATGTTAAGTAAAATTACAAGATAGCGGTTTGCGATTAAAGTGCACAAAGAGAATGAAGGGGAGGAGTGATACACACTAGCGTTTATTCGAATCTCTGTCCTTTTAAACTCGGCGGCTTCACTACGTCACGCGGGATGACATCTTGCATACTTAAAGTAGTAGAATTGAGCTCCACAGGACTCCACACCCAGTCGTGACGACATCATCCAAGGCTTCTGATGAAGGCAGGGAAAGTTTCCTGTATGATCTAAAGACGCCAGTTTTAAATGATCGACTGAGATATTTTAATTTTTGAAGTAGTTGCAGTCGACGAAATGAAGTAATAGTAGTCGACAAAGTGAAGTAATAGTCAACAAAGCGAAGTAATAGTTGACAAAATGATATATCTACGTTTAAAACACAATAGTGGGAGATTCATTTAAGACAATTTTCAGGTGATGGAGGGGTGTTTTTTCTTCACCTGATGCAATTAAGGCATCGTCAAGGTATCGGAAACAAGAGTCCAGTGCCCGTCAAACGACAAGAGTTAGATTGAACTCTTGGACTAGAATATGGAGAATTCCTACTACGAAAAAAGTTTCAAAATTTTACAGTTTCTAACTGTTTAAACGTATCTGTTAAGGTACTAAGTTTTACTTCAGTATTTTTTAACTGTGCGAGATTTGTATCTGGTTCGTCTACAGAACTGACACTTACAAAAGTTGAAGTCTCTCTTTCTACAGCTGATGTTTAGTACTGTCGGCCGAAATTCCAGATGTAATGAATCTCAGAATATCAAACATGCGAGGATTTCGCTAAATTTTTAATGTGACTATTAAATGCTTATAGCTACCAGTAAAACACATCTATAAAACAGATGCACTATTACACACATTTTGAAATTTAAACTGTGTATAACAAAAGGTAAGAGATCACTGTTATGCGTAAAATTTAACAAGACCTCAAATTCAATAGTATTTCAAGGTCAATACCTTTAAAAATTATCTTCACTAAATACGACAGTTGGGGTAAAAGGGGTTAAATCATTGTACAACAATCTTTCACAACTTATTACTGTTTACATGCAAAGTAAAAATGTTCATCGAACTTACCATGCTCACGAATGTTCAACAACAAATACATCAAGCTGTTAGAGCCGTCATGGTAATACTAAAATGAAATATCGGATCAGAGACCTTCAGTTACACTGTGCACGAAATCAAAGTTTTCCCGCATCGATATACGTAATTCACCATAGTTAGAGGCCAGCGGTCGCCACTTTTCACCATTGATTCTTCGTTTCATAGTTTATGCATATTATATCGGATCTTTGCGTTGACGACATTCAAAACTTGTTTGAGCCTAAAGTAAAGCTTTTTAAGAGGCTTTCATTTTCCATTTATTCTACTGGAAATATGTTTAAATAATACTAAATTATAAAAAAGTTTTACTCTTATTAAACATCCTTAGTATTGATCTTATGGGGTTAAAGGTTTTTTGCGTTGTCATATTTTCCCCAATGATCGTCTTATAAAGGTATCTTAAATTGATTTAATCTTCCATTACATTAAAATAATCTGCAAGTATGCTGAATTTCTAGAGAATTTTGCATTCATACCTGAAAAATGATATGCTGCATGAGATTAAAATAGCATAACGTTTCAGGGTATAATGTTTTTATGTTGAAAATCTGCTTATTTTGGGTAACCCAAATTTATATCTTAAACACATTTTCTTCCTCTCCTAGTTATTCTTTCATTTTTAAAACATGGACAAAACTTCATTTTACTTTTACAGTGTAACCCTGTTAAGTTACCATAAATAATCCATTAGACTAATATTAATTTGAAGATTACAGTTTGTTCCAGCCCCCAGACAAAATATATCTACTGTGCACAAATAAAAAAATGAGTCTATTATTTAAAAATGATCCTTATTTATATAACATCCATAATTAAAATGAATGAAAGTAGAAAATGTGAAAAGGAAAAAAAAAAGAAGCAATACGAAAACCCTTTTTGAAGCAGACAAGTGTAAAGTACCTACATTTCCTTCCTGCCAGACACAGTCATTCAATTATCCTAAATCTTTCAGGACATCTCTGTAGTAATGGTAACATCCCTTTTGTATGCGTAATCCTATTTCGTGTTTGAATAGCGGTGTTTCTTTAACCGGTTTCATTTCACCAAAGGTGTTGTAGTTTTCTGTAAAGGGAAGAAAGTCTATTGGATGTCTGTAAAGAAAATACAAGATTTTTGGAATCGAATGAGGTGTAGCTATCAAATACGAGTGAATTAAAGTGTATACGGAATGACGGAATGAAACTTTTTTCCCTGTAGAGGGATATCTATCATTTTTGTATGTTTGTAGCAGATGTAGAAAGAAATTTCTTAAAATTTTCCAATGATTTTTTTTTTCTTATATATATATATATATATATATATATATATATATATATATATATATATATATATATATATATATATATATATATATATATATTTATTTATTTATTTTTTTATTTATACACTGGTGAAATAAATTAAGAGAACTTGCATATTTTATCGAATTTCATGAAAGAACTGAACTGAATGTAAAACCACTTCTTCTAGACAAAAATGCAAATCTTGTACGTCAAACACGTAAGCGTACACGTGTGTGTAGACGGAGCCAGTAGAGAAATAGGCTTTAGAAGCGCGCGTAAGTTAAGACGCATTTCGTTCGCTAGCACACCGCGGCGAAATTCTGGGTGTTATTTTGCAGAAATCGGTTAATTTAAAATTGTAACAGTAAAAAGTAGTAACCACCAACGTTTAGATGATGGAATGAGGGAGCGAATTGTGGGGAGGCTAGAATCAGTCCAATCTCAAGTCCAAATTTGTAGAGAGTTGAATTTAACGCCCAGCGTCGTGTGTAACTTGTGGAAAAAGTTCCAGGATACCGGATCCATCGAGAGAAAGCCTGGGCAAGATCGTCCAAGAGCCACGACAACCAGAGAAGATCGTCATTTGTTGATTATAGCGAGGCCTAACAGAAGTGCTACAGCTTCTCAGCTCTCTCGTGACTTGTATGCAGCCACAGGAACCTATGTATCAAGGGTGACTGTTTCCAAAAGACTACACGAGAGAGGGTTGTTTGCAAGATGACCTAATGCTTGTATCCTGCTCACTTCTACGAATAGGATAATCTGTTTATCATGGTGCAGAGAGCATAGAGATTGATGTATGGATCAATTGGCGACCGTTCTCTACACTGATGAGTCCCGCTTCCACCTAAACACCGATTTTCGCCGTACGTTCATATGGAAAGAACCAGGGACCCGCAACCTACCCTCCAATGTCCGCGAAATCGAGCATTATGGCGGAGGAGGTTTACTGGTCTGGGCAGGCATCATGGTGGATAGCCACACACCTCTCCATGTCTTTGATAGAGGCACTGTGACTGGTGTGAGGTATAGGGATGAGGTCTTGGAGCCCTATGTTCACCTTTTCAGGGGTGCAGTTGGCCCTGAGTTCATTTTAATGGACGATAACGCGAAGCCACATAGAGCTCTTCTGGTCGACGAATTTCTAGAGAGTGAGGATATTCGTCGGATGGATTGGCCAGCCAAATCTCCAGATCTTATCCCTATAGAGCATGTCTGAGACGCTCTGGGAAGGGCAATTGCAACTCACAGCCCCCCTCCGAGAACTATCCAGGGAATGAAAACAGCGTCGCTGAACGAGTGCAACCAATTTCCACAGGAAATGATAAACTGCCTTATTCCAAGTATGAAATCACGCTGCGAGACCTGTATATCTGTAAGAGGTTACCATAGCCCCTATTAACCCATCTATTAACCCATTTGTTGTTTATTCTGTAACCGCAGTTTCATACCTTCCGACTCCAACGAGTGTTCGTTGCTTTAGAAAAAAATTATTAGAAAAAATAAAATCGCATTATTTGCGTGATAATTAAGAGTTTTTAAATAAATTCCATATTTGTGCACGATCGTAATTTTCATGGCATTGTTGACCTTATTATCATGTATGCACTGGTCTTAAAAATGAATTGAGATGTTGAATACTGTAGCAATTCTTAATTTTGACATCAATTTTTGATGAACCTGTGTTAAAACAATAAATTTTTGATTCCAATGATATCCTGTTACTTTTTTTTTTACAAAACCTTCGCGCTAAGATACAGAGATGAAACTAAACTGCACTGTTGAGTTTGACCCTAAAGCTAGAAAGTCCACATGACCAGCGGAAGAGACTGATTAACTGATGTATTGTCCACGCATCTTTCCATTCTCCTCCTATAAAAATGAAGGCCATTTATTCTATCACATTAAAGTTTAAGCCCATTCCATCCATACCAACCATTTTTCGTAAACAGGATTCCAAGACGTTCTCAGAAGTTCCGAACTAGACTATCAGTTCTTGGAAAAATAATCATCCTGTTGCGCAGGTGAATTGGGATCCAGTATTCTAGTCAAATAATCTGCAGGATCGTTACATTGAGATGCAATAACAACATATCATCAAAGAGGATTCCATATTGTACATTCTATTCCGGTCGTGGTATCTCCATAATGGTCGGTCATTATAACGATCGTCTAATATATATATATATATATATATATATATATATATATATATATATATATATATATATATATATATATATATATATATATATATATATATATATATATATATATGTGTGTAAATATATATACTAGCATTATTGTCCGGCGTTGCCCGGGTAGATATATAGATATAAAATATTTCATGCATTCCATCAAAATAATTCTGGGCTGCACTCCCGCTCTTCATGTTCATCTGGCCAGACAGAATGCGCTTAGCACGTTTCTACTGACATGATATACAAACAATAAGAAAGAAAGAAACTTTGAGCCTGCGGACCTTCGTCTGATTTTAAGGTCATTCCTAACCATCTTTCTCTCGTGCATTGGAATTTGCCGCCCCCCCCTCCGTCATCCTCAAACCACCCGTCTTAACGCAGCTGGTCGAGGGGAATCCACAGGGTGTAGACGCACCTCTATCGGGCACAAAAACATTAAAATATTAATTAAAAAAAACTAATTGAGCCCCAAATTTCGTTTTTCCTGATTTAAGTTTCTCGTGTCTAAAACATTAACTGTGCCGAATTTGGTCCCGGTGGGTGAAACAGTCTATGATTCTATAGCGGACAAACAAACAGACAAGCTATCATATATATATATATATATATATATATATATATATATATATATATATATATATATATATATATATATATATACATATATATATATATATATATATATATATATATATATATATATATATATATGTATGTAACACCACCGGATGTGAGCGAGGATGGGTGGCGAAAAAAGGTTCATATATTCCTCACGTACGTGCGTCACGTACAAATTTCATTCATTTCTGCATCAAATATCGTCGGCCGATGTAACTTTTGACATCTTGAAGGTAGTTATCCAACTATGGCCCCTCAAATACCGTGGCTCACAGAGAACACCGCTTTATAAAAAACTTTTATTTCGTACCAATTGCTACATCTTTACTGGACGACAGAAATCTTGGAGTGCGCACATCTACATTAGCAAAGCCTTTTATAGACTTTTTGGAGTGGCTCGTCATGTGATCTTGAAAAGGAATACTAATTGGTTAACTCTGACTCTCGTGCCAGAGGTGACGTATTATATTACGTAAAGATGCGCGAGAAATTATATTTTTTAAGGTGACGCTTCGCATATGCTTTGTTCTTAGAATCAGAAGCGAAATTAGCTCGAACACATAAGGGAATTCAGAATAAACTAGGATTTGAAAAGGCTAAAGGGATTTTTAATGTTTGTAAATATAAATACACTGCTGGCCACTGTAAATGCAACACTCTGAAGAAAACCTGCAAATAACATGAAATTTACAACATGTATTAGCGGAGGTAAGATATGCAAATGATTAGAATTTCAGCGCAGACGCACATCACCCCTGTGGTGCCACTTCAAAGAGCTATTTAAGACTTGGAGATTTCGACGATTTCAAGTTCGGCAATTCTGTTTTTCTTGTGGTTTTTTCAAAACAACGATCAATTATGCCTCGTCGAAAAGAGCGATCATCTTTTGATCAAGTATCCGAGTTCGACAGAGGAAGGATAGAAGACTACCGAGATTGTGGATTACCTTTCAGGGAAATCGGTAGTCGGGTTGGACGAAACCAAACAACTGTAATTCGGATATGTGATAGTTGGATGCAGGAGGGTACGACGGACCGGCGTGTTCGATCGCATCCACCTCAGCGCACCACTTCACGTGATGACAGGCAAATTGTGCGCATGGCAGTGACGGATCGCTCAGTCACATCACGAACCATAGCACAGCACATGCAGTCTGTAACGCATCATCCAGTGTCTGCGCGTACCATTCGACGCCGTTTACAGCAGAGTGGTCTGTGCGCAATACGTCCATTGCTTTGTCTACCCTTGACGCAGAACCACAGACGTCTCCGCCGCCAATGGTGCGATGACAGAAGGATGTGGACGGCAGAATGGAATGAAATTGTCTTTACTGACGAGTCACGCTTCTGTCTGCAACACCACGATGGTCGCATTCGAGTCTGGAGACACCGTGAAGAGAGGATGCTGAACAGCTGCGTTATGCACCGCCACACTGGTCCTGCACCAGGTATTATGGTATGGGGCGGTATTGGATATCACTCTCGCACACCTCTAGTACGCATTGCCGGTACTTTAAACAGCCAGCGCTACATCTCCGAGGTGTTGGAGCCAGTTGTCCTTCCTTATCTTCCTGGCTTGCTCACAGCCATATTTCAACAGGATAATGCGCGATCACACGTGGCAGGCGTTGTCCAACGGTTCTTCGTCAATCACCAGATTGAATTGCTTCCCTGCCCGCCTCGCTCTCCGGATCTTTCGCCGATAGAAAACATGTGTTCCATGGTTGCTCTACGATTGACCCAGATTCCATCCCCAGCTGCCACAGCAAATCAAATTTGGCAACGTGTGGAAGCTGCTTGGTCTGCTGTACCCCAAGAACTCATCCAAAGTCTCCTTGAATCAATGCCGAGGCGTGTGGCAGCGGTGATCTCCAACAATGGCGGCTAATCTGGGTACTGATTTTGGCAGGAACCACACTTCACAGAAGTCTATAAATTTAATCATTTGATACTTGGTCAACATGTTATCTACAAAATAAATTTTGTTGTGATATCTCTTGTCTTTCTTGGTGTTGCAATTTGGGTGGCCAGCAGTGTATATAAATAGATATATATATATATATATATATATATATATATATATATATATATATATATATATATATATATATATATATATATATATATATATATATATATATCTATATATATATATATATATATATATATATATATATATATATATATATATATATATATATATATATATATCTGGCATTATGATAGATGTTGATTTGTCCGAAAAATTCAATTTTACGTTTTAACTTGATATGTCACACATAAATTTGGTTCTTTAATCTGGCAAAATCTGATAGAGGAATTATGTAATAACACTAAGTTATTGGTATTGGCAAATGCTGTCAGGAATAAAAGAGGTAGTTCTTGGTCCCTAATGGATAATATTTCATTCCGTAATTGAAAATCTTCATTGAAGACCAGCCATATGCTTGGGGTTGAATATGAGTATTAACTAAAGAACATTTTGATTGAAAAATTGAATTGAACGATTCTATATTTCACAGCAAAAGTTACTTTTTTAATTTGCCGAAAACATGAAAAAAATGACTTATCAACATCTGCCATAATGCCACACAGACACACGCACACACACACACACACACACACACACACACACACATATATATAGTTCATATATATATAGTCAGTCCATAATTAAAATGACTGAAAGTAGCACGAAACGGGTACGAAAAGAATATGAATCAATACGAAATCTGTTTCAGGACCAGACAAGTGTAAAGTACCTACATTTCCTTTCCTACCTGACGCAGTTATTCAATTATCCTAAATCTTCGGGACATCTCTAATAGCGGTAGCATCCTTTTATATGCATAATCCTATTTCATGCGTTAAATAGTGGTGTTTCTTTAAACGTTGTAATTTCACAAAAGTTGTAGTATTCTGTTTCTACAAGATTTTTGCGAACAGCACTAGATGCGCTATCAAAGACGAGTGCATTGCAGTGTGAATAGAATGAAAGGTTTTTTTTTTGACAAAAATAGTTTTTATTATTTTTTACATGTTTGTAAGCAAATGCAAAAAACGCTTTCATAATATTTCTCCACAGAATTTTTTTCTTATATATACATATGTACATACTTATAAATTCATATATGAGTTGGGCTGTTTATTTGGATTATAGATAAATATATCAATATGTAGACGTCTGGTTAAGCACGTATGAATAAATCAAAAGCCTAAAGAATGTGTTCTTAAAGTACAGTGTAGATGATACATACAAATGCTAAATATCCATTGCTGGAAGAAATAGAAAATAAAATGTTAAAATATTGTATCATTTCTTATTACAAATAAATTTAAAAGTAGGAATTATGAATGAGTGCTGAAAATTTCTTAATGAAAAAAAAATAATTAAATCAGGAATCATAAATTATTTTGTTTGTATTTTTAAAATGAAAGGTGATTGTTTGAATTTATGTTAGTTTTGCTTGTTTTTATTAGCACCCATGAATCATCACCACCGAAAACGTAATTAAAATAAAGTAGTTTCAATATTGCATGCTTCTTATTTTTTCAAAGAGAATAATTGGATTCTGCCCCAAATAAAGTGTTCGTGGATGTAAGGTGTTGACTTCTTTCACTATAACCAAAAATTGAGCGTAGCTCTCCAAATCAAACCAACCTGTCACTATAACTTTCATGAATTTATGAATAGTATGTATGTACCTACGAGGCGTATTTTTTAAGTAAATACCGTTTTGAAGTTTAAAAAACTCAAAGTTATTTTTTAGCAATTTTTTTTTACATGAAAGCCTGGATCGTAACCTATTTTTCACCATAATTTATGCCTATATTAAGGCCTATATCGTATCGTCCGACGAACTTTTGTATCCCATCCTCATAGAAATCAGACACCACATTTTCTAATTTACTGCATCACGGCCGTTTTCACGTCGTCATCGTCAATGTAGCTTTGACCTAGGTGAGTCTTTGAGTTCAGGAACAAGTTGTAGTCATTGGGCGCTTGGTCAGGGCTATATGAAGAGTGATTGCGTTGTTCCAAGCCTAATGACTGTGTGAGATTCTGGGTTCCATGAACTGTGTGTCAGCTATCACTGTCGGGAAGTGAAACGATCCCTGTACTGAGAATGTCACGCCTTTTGTTTTGGATTACAGCATGCAGTTTGTTTAACATGACACAATATATCTCTGCTTTTGCTGTGTCACCTCGAGGCGAAAAATATACAAGCAAGCCTCCTTGCCTATTCCAAAACACAGTGCACATTGTTTATCAGGCTGAAATTGTTTGCCTTAACTTTACTTTCTTTAGTGATGTTGAATGCCTTCTTTCCTGGACTATTGTTTTGATCCCGGTATAAGGTGAGCAACCTATATTTCGTCGCAAGTCACAATTTTTCTTAAAAACTTATCCCCTTCGACACCATACCTCTCGAGTACGGTCAAATTGTTGGACATACGATTGATTTTGTGCAACTCAGTAAGCCTTTTTTGTACCCAGCGTGTGAATAACTTCCGATAATTTAAGGTGACTGCCTACGTTTGGAGTCAATTAAATAAAATATAAGGATATTTTGATCATTTATGGTAAAATAGCACTTAAAAATAAAAAAAAGAAACAAAAACTTACCTGTAAATAGCATATATTTTTTATAAATTGGTCGGTCAATTTGAAGTAATTTTTAATGAGATTTAGCTAAAACGCGAATAACTCTGCACAAAATCCTAATGCTACTATTTTAATTTCCTTGACACACATGATACATATGACAGTTATCTTCAAAATGAGCTACAATCTAAGAGAAATTTTAAAATGCAAAAATAATACACGCAGTTTTATATTCCAATATGAAAAATTTTCCTCGATTCGTCATTCCTTTCCTTATAAAAACAGTCTCAAATAAAAAACTATTTATTATACAACAATTATTGTGTGTCTTTTCATCAACAATAGAATCTAAAATATTTCCTGAAAATTTTATCAAATTATATACATTATTATGTTAGATATCATGATAAACGTAGAGATTTGTGTTAAAAAACATAATTCTGAGAAAAACGCATTTAAAAGTTGTTTGTTACTTCAATTTTGCTGCAGAAGATGTTTATTTCAATAGCTATGACTGTTTCTAATTGATGTAGAATGAAAATCAAAACAGTTTTGAAAAGAGAAAAGATTGAATTACACGATTCTTGTAGAAAAATAAAATTGACCAAAATAGACAAAAAATGACAATTTCAACTTAGGCAGTCACCTTAAGTGGTCTGCCACAGTTTAACAGACAACACTTCTTGAAACATGAGGAAAGGCATTAGATAATGAGGAGATCGTAAGGTGTCTATTTTCTCGAACTTTTACATTAACGTTCTGCACCAGGTCATTATTAATAACGGAAGGTCATCGAAAACGTCTGTAATGCAGTGGTTAGCAAAGCAGGAAACAGATTTCTATGAAGAAGGGATACAAAAGCTGGTCGTACGGTACGATAAGAACCTTAATAAAGACGGAAATTATGTTTAAAAGTATATAAAGGCCAATGATTTCATGTAATAAAAATTGTTTAAAAACTGGCCTTGTGTTTCATTTTTAACATCAAAACGGTACTTACTTAAAAAACATGCCATATACTATATACGTATATATTTATATACTTGCATACACACTTTAACTTCGGTGAATACGATCTAAAATGTAAAATATCTGTGATTATGCCCATTTATTATGATTTTTACGGGAAACTTCTGAACTACAAGCCTCGTTATAAATGCAATCCCAGATATTATATTTATGTTCAATATAATAAATTTGTGTGTAATTCAGTTGTATTATATATTGTCCAGACTAAAATTTTACATCTGTTTTCACTTTCAGAACAACAGAAATGTAAAGAAATAACGTTCGCGAGCGAAACTCCTAAATTTAGCAAACTCACATCACTATAAACTATGTTGACGGAATGGAGTACCTCGGAAGAAAGCATCAAAGCAAAACGAGAGATATATTCTTGTAAGCTCCGAGACTTAAAGTGGGTCCCATCGGCCGTGTCATTCATTACCTGGAGGGGGAATTTCTCTCCTTTTGAAGTTTTATGCTTTCCTTGTAGTCAAAAAGTTGACAAGATTATTGTGATTTTTTTATTAATTTTACTTTGAAAAATAGACGTTTGACCTTTGAAGTGAATGAATTTTTCTTTTCCCGAGAATAAAGTAAATTTTATAACTATATCATAAACTATCTAGCTGAGTTGAAGGGGATTCCGATAAACTGGAAAATCTTTAAGTTTTGAAACTTAAAAATGAAAATTTCTCATTCTGAAGAAAATATGTAAAACGTCTGTGATTATGAAAATTTGCATTTTATTATGTTTTTTACCGGAGAATTTTAAATTCAATCCTCATTACAAATACAACCACACATATTGTATTCATAATAAACATAATAAAGACTTGAGTAATTCATACCTACAAAGTACTGCCGAGATTAAAATTTTACGTTTTATGACTACTGAAATGTAAATAAATAGTGTTGGAGAGGGAAACTCTTAAATTTGACACAGTTACATGACTATAAATTTTTTTGATAGTATGGAATACTTCGGAAGAAAGCATTAAAGCAAAATGAGAGATATATAATCTCTCATACTTGGAGTGGTTCCCATCCTTAGCACTAAGGAGTGGTTCCACTCCTTACCTGAGGGAGGGGGATATATCTCTCCTTTAAAGTTTTTCGCTTTCCATATAGTCAAAAAGTTGAAAAGATCATTAAGATTTTTTATTACTTTTACTTTGAAAAATAGCTGTTTGACTCTTGAAGAGAATTTTTTTTTAATTTTTTTCCCCGGAGAATAAAGCATTTATTTTTACGAAATTATGAACTGAGAAATTGAGTTCAAGGTGTTTCCGATAAACTGAAAAAAAATTAAATCTTTGAAACTTAAAAATATGAAAAAAAATGTGATTATGAAAATTTACATTTTATAATGCTTTTTACAGGAGAATTTAAAATTCAATACTCATTATAAATACAACCCCAAATATTGTATACGTATTAATCATAATAAAAGTTTGAATAATTCATTCTTACTACGTACTGCCCAGACCAAAATTTTACCTTTTTTTCCTACGGAAATGTAAAGAAATAATGTCCGAAAGGGATATATTCTAAAATTTGACATACTCACAGGACTATAAAATATGTTGACAGAATGGAGTACCTCGGAAGAAAGCATCAAAGCAAAATGAGAGATATATTCCTGTAAGCTCCGAGACTTAAAGTGGGTCCCATCGGCCGTGTCATTCATTACCTGCAGGGGAAATATCTTTCCTTTCAAGTTTTATGCCTTCCGTGTAGTCAAAAAGTTGACAAGATTATTATGATTTTTTATTCATTTTGCTTTGAAAAATAGACGTTTGACCCTTAAAGAGAATCAATTTTTCTTTTCCCGGGAATAAAGTAAATATTTTTACGAAATCATAAACTGAGTAGAAGGACAGAAGAGGAATTTGGATAAAGAGAATGATATTGGAGTCTTAATTCGGAACTTCTGTAAAATATTGACATGAAAGTTTTCTGCTTTGACAGATTTAAAATATATTATTTTTCATTTAACCGAAATATATATTCAAGTTGACACGATGAGTAACTTTACGGTGTTTTATTTTATATATTTCCTTGAAGTTTGACAATAATTTGACTGAAACAACATTATGTGTTAAATTTCGACTTATTTTTTTACCCTCCACGTGTATGTGCTGTATGTAAACATTCTGAGTAAGATATGATAAATATAGTAGCTTAGGGTAGACGGAGACCACAGGATCTTTAAAAGAAAAAAAAAGTTGTATATATATATATATATATATATATATATATATATATATATATATATATATATATATATAAAATAATAGCATTACATCTATATTGATTAGCGAAAATTCTAAATTTTCACATTCACATTTAAATAAAGTATAAACCCCCTATTTCAAACTATATCGTAAGGATAAATGAATTAACCAGCTAAATGCCCCTTAATGCACGTGCTGAACAGTAAGTTGCTTTGAAAACATGATGATTCAACCGTTCTCGAAGATTCCGGGAAATCATACAATTTCTGACGCACGAGGTCAGCTAGTCACCGATAACTATTCAGAAGTTTTTGGCCCCCTGGTGTAAAAAATCATGAGCCCTTCGTAAAAGCAAGAGCAGGTGAATCTCCGGAGGTTTTTTTCCGTGACTGTCCTCGTATATTGATGTTGCCCTGTCCATGATTTATGTCATCTCCGCATTTTTTGTCTCGTGTGCTCTATCGACGAGCCGCGTCCTTTCTCAGACCATCAAGATGTAACGTAGCTAAATACTCCAGCTGGGCCGGAATTATACTTTTATGTGTACTGTAATTCTTCAAAATGCACTCATTGTGTGTCGAGAATAAAGACAGTTAAAAAAATCTATGGAGAGTTCTTCGAAACGATATATATATATATATATATATATATATATATATATATATATATATATATATATATATATATATATAATGCCCATCAGCTGTAGGCATTCATTCTGCAGTCGTGTCGAAAACCTCTACATAGAGTTTTTGAACTGTCATTATTCTGTTATATATATATATATATATATATATATATATATATATATATATACAGGGTGTCCCAAAACGACCACATAAACTCTGCACAGCTAGATTCCTCGTTGGGAGTACATAAAAACTGCCTAAAGAAGCGTTCCTGTACGATTCATAGTTTACGAGAAAAATACGAAAAACAAAGTATGACGTCACTGCCAGTGCAAGAAAAAACACTTTATTGAACATATCAAAAGCATGCACAATTTAAAGCAGATGTTCAAAGTGTCCGCCGTGCATGTCGAGGAAGGATTGAGCACGCCGTGGAATGGCTGTCATCACACGTTGCAGCATCGAGGGGTCCACCGAAGTACAAGCAGCATGCAGACGAGCAACTAAGTCCATTTGTGTTGTCACTACGTCTCGATACACCAGTTCCTTGAGATGGCCCCATAGGAAAAAATCCAACGGTGTAAGATCTGGCGAACGTGGCGGCCATAAAACCGGACCCCCACGTCCGATCCAGCCGCCGGGGTATTCCACATACAGCTAACCTCGTACAGGAACACAGAAATGCGCCGGAGCCCCATGATGCTGGAACCAAAGTCCCTGTATTGCCGCTAATGGTATGTCATCGAGGAACTCGGTTAAGACCCCATTGAGAAACACCAAGTACGACTGCCCCGAGAGGCAACAGATATGGTTCAAGCAGGTGATCCCCGAGTATGGTGGCCCACATGTTAAGAAACCAACGTTCCTGATGTTTCTGCGGCCGGATTGCATGCGGATTGAACTGGGACCGCATATGGCTGTTGTGATGGTTGAATACCCCATCACGAGTGAAACATGATTCATCAGTCCACAGGATATGTGCAATTAAACCATTATCTGTCTTCTGTTGCTGCAACAGCCATTCACAGAAGGCCACGCGTTTCTGAAAGTCATCTGGTTTCAGACCTTGCACGGTTGTGTACCGGAATGGGTGTAGCCTCTCAGACTGTAAAAGCCTGTGCACAGAACTTTTACTCGAAGTCATCTCACGGGCTAATGCGCGTGTGCTTACCTCGGGCGTCCCTTCTACCCACTGCAGTATTGCATCCGCCTATGCTACCGTCAGGCCGCTCCGCGGTCTTCCGGTATCGTGAAGATTGGCTGTTGTCAAGACGCTTCCCGTATTTCGCAGTCTGTTTTCCAGCCTACGGATGACGTTGACATAGGGAGGACGGCGGGACGGATATCGACGGGCATACTCCCTAGCAGTTCGTCAGGCATTTCCATTACATCGGCCATACTTCAAGTACATGTCGCAGTAGTCACGAACGGAGTACATGGCCACCATACGAAGACTACCGGTAGCTGCAAGATGCAGCCTTTTAAATACCAGTTCAACGGCGGCTTAACGTCATTCCATGGAGCGCGCGTATGCATGACGCGATATGCGCGGCGAACGTTTTAAACATTATCTTCTGGAAAGATATGCAAATATTGTTGTGGATATGTCCAATAAAGTGTTTTTTTCTTGCACCGGTAGTGACGTCATATTTTGTTTTTCGTATTTTTCTCGTAAACTATGGATCGTACAGGAACGCTTTTTTGGGCAGTTTTTATGTACTCTCAACGAGGAATCTAGCTGTGCAGAGTTTATGCGGTCGTTTTGGGACACCCTGTATATATATATATATATATATATATATATATATATATATATATATATATATATATATATATATATATATATATATATATATATATATATATATATATAAACTTTTTTTTTCTTTCAAGAGTCCTTCGGTCTCCTTTTATTTTCCAATGAACCCATGTGGATGACGTGGAAGGCACGTGATCAGGCGATAATGGTATTTTACTGATGCTGGGGAGTCTGATAAATTAATTTTGCCCTTGCATCTCCGTGTAATGGGAAAGGCTGCTGATCTAAGTCACTTTTATAAAGGGCAGATTGTAATGCCCCGACGGCTCCGAACGAGTATCTCTGAAATTACACGACTCGTAGGTTGTTCGCGACCTGCCGTTGTTATTACTTATGCAAAGTAGATGAGTACGGATGAACCCAGCAATAGTTGGCATGACATTGGACGTCCACGCTTATCAAGGAAAAAGGACGTTGGAGACTGCCCCTCTTAGTGAAGAAAAATTAGCAGCAGACAGTGGCTCAGATGACAGCCCAATACAATAGAGGTCCAAATAGAATTGTTTTGGAGAACACAGTTCATCCTACACTGTTGGATATGGGATAACGCAGCAGACGTACCACCCATGTGCCTCTGTTGACCAAGGTTTATCGCCAACTACGCTTAGAATGGGCTAGGGAAAATCGTGATTGGACCACGGAGCAATGGGAGACGGTTGCCTGGTCGGAGGAATCACGATTTCGCATGCATCATGTCGATGGCCGTTGCAGGGTACGCCGCATTCCAGGCGAACAGATGATTCCCTAATGTACAGCAGGACATTGACAGGCCGGTGGTGGTGGTATTATGCTTTGGGAATGTTTCCATGGTCGTCTTTGGGACCCGTGGTTGTGATAGAACAGATCATGAAAGATGCGGACTATGTGAACATCATTGTGGACCAGTTGCACCCTTACAAGGAGTCTGTCTTCTCAACTTCTCATTTTATCATCCAGCAGGACAACGCTCTATGTCAAAAGGCTCTAATTGTGCTGGAGTGGTTCCAAGAGCATAATGATAAATTCCAGTTAATGTCCTGCCCGCCTAAATCACCGGATCGTAATCCGACAGCGCGCATTTGGGACGTCATGGAACGGCAGCTCAGAGCTCAGAAAACCATGTCGGAATATCCCGGATTTTTGTGACCGCCGCTTGAACATCTGGTACAATCTGTCTCCACCTATCAACGAAGGACTAGTGACATCCATGCTAAGGCGGGTTGCAGCTATTTTGCTGGCCAAAGGTGTGCCAACACTTAATTTCGCAGATGGTCATAATGTTTTTGCTCTATACTATATATATATATATATATATATATATATATATATATATATATATATATATATATATATATATATATATATATATATATATATATATATATATAAAGAGAGAGAGATATGTGTGTGTTAACTTGATAGCCTATGTAGTAAATATATACATCAGAGCAGCTCTTTCATCTAGAGGAAAAAAATTATTTTGTAAAAGGAAATAGAAAAATCGGCAAATTTGATTACGAAACTATATGAAAAAAGGCAGGAAAAAAGCATTTTAGACATTGTAATGAACGACTCGAAAGGCATTTCATGCTGTAGGTTCTGAGCTTATACGAATATACCTACCGAGACTCTTTCTCAGTTCCTTCATTCTTCTGTCATATTTTATGGCTGTATATCTGTCAAACAGTTAAGAGTTCTTTCGCCTGAGAGATATTACCTTACTTTTCGGTAGTTATAAAATAAAATATGGTTTACTTTAAGTAGACACAATATACAAGAAATAAAATATATGGTGATTGCTAGAATTTATAACATCAAATACCTATGCTGAAATTTACAACGCGATATAAGTATATTTTGAAGCAGTAAAAGTGTTTTAGAATACAGCAAAAGAAGGTTCTTTTAACGTACTTGGAAATGTATTTATCTAAACCTTTATAAGAAATGAAGTCTAGCATAATGTAATTCTATGAATATATATATATATATATATATATGCGTGTAAAATGCACCATTTTGCTCTAAAGACATTTATATCACAGTCTGCAGAGTCATTTTTATCAGGAAATAGTGAAGGAATAGATTCTATTGAATTCTGTAAAATGCATCAAATTTCGTAAAATGCACAAAATAATGTTTGTTTAAACTATGGGATGAAAGCGTGGACAATTTTAAATGTGTTAAGCTTTTGTTACACCCATCACTACAAAGCCTGAAACAAGAAAAAGAAGGTAGATTTGTTTCCAAATTTGGGATTTAGACTGCTCTCCTCAAGTGGAAGGAAAATAAAAATTAAAAATTCCACCCTACCACAAAAAATGAAATATTTTAATGCAAGATTTCCTTAAAGAGATATATATATATATATATATATATATATATATATATATATATATATATATATATATATATATATATATATATATATATATATATATATTATATATATATATATATATATAAAAAATATAAAAAGCCCGGTGGCGTAGTGGTTAAAAGCGTCAAGCTGTCATCCCACAGGTCCAGGGTTCAACCCTGTGACTGGGCAAGGGCGACTCAGCCTTTCATCCCGTCAGTGGGTCGATAAAATGAGGACCAATCATGCTTGGGAACTAAACTCTGGGGGTCCCACGTCAGGTTGACCACCTGACTGAGACATATGCTGTATGGCACCCCAAGGCCACGGTTACGAAAGCGGAGATGGGTACCGTCGGACCTGGTCCACATCGGACTGTTGCGCCGTGAGTTTAATATATATATATATATATATATATAATGTAATATAATATAATATAAAACCCCCTTAAATGTCCGTTCTTACAATGTGGATATGAAATTTCCCGTTCTAAAGAGGGTTCGAGGAAAATGGGCCTCGTAAACTAAAGGTTAAGCACAAACTGAATTATCAACTATTCAATTTCTCTTTTGATTTCTAAATTTTGTTATATTGCATGTTTGAAAAATTCAGAAAAAGTGACCGAAAGAAAATTTTACTATATATATATATATATATATATATATATATATTCACAGTCATACCTGCCATATTTTTTATGAGATTTTTTTTGCGATGTTTTCATGCAGTATATGAATATATATATCGAAAAAAATATTGAAATTATATATTTGAAATTGTTTATTTGAAATTCCAAAATGATCTTCGGTCGTGTATAACTTGCTATCGCGACTTTTACAAGCAGATGATGAAACGGCCGTCGTCGCAAAAACTTATCACCGACTACATGAGGTAATACCTGAGTCTAAATGTCAATTTTTTAAACTTTAAATTGCAGAAAATTTTAGGGAAATTGTTCTTACTTAGGTTTTCCTCAAGAATGCTACATGCCTCCAAAAAATATCCTCTACTCACACCTATACAGAATAAAAGTTTTTAAAAAAATGGCATTTAGTCTCAGGTATTTTTTAAAAGACGTTTAGGATAAGGTTTTTGTTTGCATTTGATTAAACTTCATTGGGGTGTGTCGCTGTGGTTTTGCTACAGTGATGTAACTACTAGGGTAAAATTGGCTGCTGTTTCGCCATAACCGTCATTTACGGAATTAAGGTATGTATGCATCTTTGGCTTTTCATTAGGATTGTATGTGCACTTGCATGTATGGTGCGTTGAGCCCTTATTGTAAGTTGTCTGTATCTTTTCATTTTCGTTTGACTAAACGTTTCAATGGGGATCTCGGGGCCTTGGGGTGTCTTTTGGTAATAACTACATCCTATTTAGAAAGTTCCCCTTTGAGGTAACTGATTTGGTTAGGCTCCCTGATGACGAGACCAGTCGATTACCTTGATTTCTGGTTCAGTTCCGGCACTACTACAGAATCTTGCCTCTTGTTCTTGGAGCCCTGAGTCCTTGATTTCTGTTTGTTTTTTGTCTGCATTCTTTTTATAATTATCTAACTCCGTTGGAATATTTATTTATAGGTATATTTGTCTTTTTTCAATATAAGGATATGAACCAACTGCGCAATCTTTTATTGAATAGTTTTATGTTTTCATTATTAGAGTAGGTTTTAAGTTAACTCGTTTGGCAGTCTAGGCTCGCTTTTTAAATTTTTTGTTAGTTTTATTTGTTTATTTTATTTTTACTTACTTACATATATATATATATATATATATATATATATATATATATATATATATATATATATATAAATAAACATACGTTAACTTTTGCCTGCAATTGTTACATTTGTTGCTTTACAATTTCTAAATACTTGTATTTTAGTCAGGTGATACAACTAATTAACAACTAGAACATATTTTCTTAGTATTATTACACGCTCAAAATGATGAAATAAGAAAAAATGAGCTTTGTAAATTAAAACCTATTTTTAGAGATGCTATGCTCCGATGCTTGTGCAGGTAGTAAGCTTTGTACATAATTTTTACTCAAGGCTTGCAACTAAAAGGATTTCGTATTTAACCTAACTAAAAATAAAGAAATACGTAACTTCAGAAGTAGAAATTCTTGAGACATATTTGAAGAAAACAAGCATTTTATACATAGTATTTCAATTTGATATTCCTTCTACCAGAAAAAGGAAATTGACAAAATTATTTTCGATTAACCTTATATAAATTGTGTTATATGTTAGATGTTATCTAAATTATCGACAGTAAAAATTAAGATATGAATTCAGACATGCTAAATATATTCAGATTTAAAATACTGTTAGTTTTAATGTGACATATCATATTATTTTGTATTTGCAATGCACATGTATGAAACGCTTTTATTCCGTATTTTCAACACACATATATTTTTAATGTTATTGAGGAATATTTAATATTACCACTATTTTCTTTTTTCCGTGTTTAATCATAGTAATTATTTTAAACATCCCCTGTATTTATTGAGTATTTCTTTATATAAATATATATATATATATATATATATATATATATATATATATATATATATATATATATATATATATATATATATATATATATATATATATATATATATATATATATATATATATATATATATATATATATATATATGTATATATGTGTGTATGTGTCGTGTTTGCGTGTGTGTAAGTAATTTGGACAGATCGACAATTTGACACATAAAGCAAATGTTATTCCATAGGATACGGTATTTATGTTTCTGTTCCTGTCGACCTCGAAGATGAAATTCATATAGCAGTGGACTACATTTTGACAGGGCAGTAGAAATACAAAAAGAGCCCAGAGGTACGCCATTCACCCTTTTATATACGTAATAGTAGGAAAGTGTAAATGAGAATTTCGATGGTGTCAGCAGAAGTAACTGCATATTTTTATTGTAAGTTAATTATCACAAAAAATTAAACAGATAAATGCATTAAAATAAAAATGAACCAGGAATAGTTATCATATTACGTGATAGTAAAAATTATTAACCTTTCAACATTTTCAAAATTTAATCTGTATGTTTTAGGTTTTAAATATCAATTACGTATTTAGAATTCATTTTATTTTTGTTAACTTATTTATATGAGTTTTATAGAATCTACTGTATATCCATTCAATGTAGCTCTTCATAATACAAGTTCACTTCTCGTGACTTTTATAGCAGAGAAATTTTTAAAATATTATGCACTCGTTTACTGAGTTTATAAATTTATTTTGTAAACTTCTATATATTTAATTTTTTTAAAATAATTTTTGTAGTTTAAAATTATAGTAAGGAATTCAGGAGCATACTCACTTATGGAAATCCCCATTGAAAGTACCTCAGAATGATTTCAGAAGGCATTTATTACTCGTAATATCCCAAAACAGTGATACCATTTAACGCAGAAAAAATATTTTTGGTTTTAAAATGTTAATAATCGATTGAAGATTCATAAGATTCATTAAATTTAGTTTATTTATGCCAGCTGGAAATTTCTACTGAAGATTTATCCAATGTAGCTTCCATAATACAAATTTCTTTCCAATGACATTTATATAGCAGACATAGATTTTTAAATTATCATACACTCATGTAAATGTTTTATAAATTTAAATTATAAACTGGCATATATTTAATATTTTCTTATTTCTGACAATTTTTTTATCATAAATTTAATGTTAGGAACTCGGAAGTATACTCTCTTAGCGAAATTTCTATTGGAAACACCCCAGAATGATTTCAGAAGGTAAATATTACCTGTAATAGCCACAGGCAGAAACAATCTTTTTTTAATGTCATTGAGCACAGATTACGTACAGAAAAAAAAACTTATTTTATTTTCATCCTATTTCCTCACCGTGTCTGATTAAGTAAAAGCAAACTTTTGTTTCACGCCGTCTTCGATGAAACATCTTTTTTCTGTAAGTTGATTTCTCGGGGGGATTTCAGCAATCTTCACCACTGATAAAGGTATTTATCAACATTATAAGACAGTGGCAAAACTTTCGGTGACAATAGATATAAAGAAATGCCTGGACTGTACAAAATGTTTCGCATCACCAGTTGGAAAGTGTATCTGTCTCTTAGTGACTATCTGCTAAATATATAATGCATGCTTATAATTTTTTTTGTTTAGGTTTTAGAATTATTTATTGCATTTATGAATGCTCGGATAGTAAATGTTTTTAATGTATTATTTCGGTAGTTCTGTACTTTTAAATTGATTTCGTTGTTAAAATTACAAAGAATTATCAAATACCGTCTTGCATTTCTGCAATCTTCACCACTCATAAAGATAGTTATCGACATTATAAGGCAATGGCTAGCTTTAGCTGATAATAGATAGAAAGAAATGTCTAGACTGTGTAACATGTTTCATATTCCCAGTTAGAAAATGTATCTCTTATTAACTATTTGATGAATTATATATATATATATATATATATATATGTGTGTGTGTGTGTGTGTGTGTGTGTGTGTGTGTGTGTAAGTGTAAGGATTTATTATGGGGGGGGCTAACCGTAAGAATCTTTAAAAGGGGTTTTCTCTAGAGAAAATAGGAATTATCAATTTTATACTACTAATTTTCGAAGTATAGGAAAAGAAGCACCGCGGGGAAAACAAATGATAGATTCGGATTTGATTGAGAGGTAAGCTCCACCATCGTCAATCGTATGACGAAAGCACCAAGCGTCATCTTCGATGCTTTCGTCATACGTTATTCTAGAAGCTTGAGACAAAGAGTTGAAACGTCAGACGCAATGTGATTCCCGACTAGGAAAGACGTGCCGCTCTTTGCGGGCACGCATTTTCGATAGGGATGGGAATACCTTTAATTTCGGAGCTGAGAGTTTTGAAAAGATATAATAAATATATTTAAATAATACTGGATTTATCGTCATACTGTTGAGAAGTGATGTCTGAGATTACTGATTGGATTATTCATAATTCCTAGCCATCGGATCACCATCGACTGCAACATAATCTGAAAAAAAGTTCGGACAAGTTTAAAATATGGGCGTGAAGACCAAGTCTGACATATATATATATATATATATATATATATATATATATATATATATATATATATATATATATATATATATATATATATATATATATATATATATATATATATATATATATATATATATATATATATATATATATATATATATATGTATATATATATATATATATATAAATATATATATATATATATGTGTGTGTGTATGTATACATATGGGCCTTATTCATATTGCATCCGGCCTCTATATATCATTGTTTTCCTCACCTCTATATATGTCCCTTTTCATCATCTCTATATATCGTCGTTTTTATCACCTTTATATGTCAACGTTTTTAATTCCCTTTTAGATAAATCCTTTCACCTTTGTTTTTTATTATTGAAAATAGTTTTTTTTAAAATCTGTATTTCCCGATGTTGGTTCAAGCCGGGCGCTTTTATATAAATATACTTATTGGGCTCGAGTCTTGTGTGTGTCGCTTTATGTCCTACATTGGTGTAAGAAATTAAGAGAATTTGCAGACTTGATCGATTATTTCTGGAACTAGTGTACCGATTTTAATGAAACTCGATATGTACATACATTGATACAATACAAAACAAATAACCATTCAATAATTGTAATACACACGCATGATCGTGCGTAACATTCGTTGGAGTCGGAAAGTATGAAACAGCAGTTGCAGAATAAAAAAAATGGGTTAATAGATGGTTTAAAAGGGAGTATGGTCCCCTCTTACAGATATACAGGTCTCGCAGCTTGATTTCATACTTGAAATAAGGCAGTTTATAATTTCCTGTGGCAATTGAAATCACTCGTTCAGCAACGCTGTTTTCATTCCCTGGATGGTTCTTGGAGGGGGATTGCGAGTTGCAATTGCCCTCCCCTGAACGTGCCAGACATGCTCTATAGTGTTGAGGTCTGGAGATCTGGCTGGCCAATCCATCTGGGGAATATCCTCACTCTCTAGAAATTCGTCGACCAGAAGAGCTCTATGTGGACTCGCGTTATCGTCCATTTAAATGAACTCGGGTCAACTGCACCCCTGAAAAGGCGAACATAGGGCTCAAATATCTCATCCCTATACCTCACACCAGTCAGAGAGCCTCTTTCAAAGACATGGAGAGGTGTGCGGCCGTCCAACATGATGCCTTCCCAGACCATTAAACCTCCTCCGCCATAATGGTCTATTTCGCGGACATTGGAGGGTAGGTAGCGGGTCCCTGGTTCTCTCCATATGAACGTACGGCGAGAATCGGTGTTTAGTCTCATTAGTGAAGAGAACGGTCGCCCATTGATCCATACTTCAATCTCTATGCTATCTGCACCATAATAAACGGATTCTCCTGTTCGTAGAAGTGAGCGGAACGCAAACAGCAGGTTTTGTTTCAAGCAACCCTATCTCATGAAGTCTTTTGGAAACAGTCAGCCTTGATACACGGGTTCCTGTGGCTGCATACAAGTCACGAGAGAGCTGAGAAGCTGTAGCACTCCTGTTACGCCTCTTTATAATCGACAAATGGCGATCTTCTGTGGCCGTCGTGGCTCTTGGACGACCTTGCCCATGGTTTCTCTCGATGGATCCCGTATCCTGGAACTGTTTAAATAAGTTACACACGACGCTGGGCGTTAAATTGAATTCTCTACGAATTTGGACCTGAGATTGGCCTGCTTCTTGCCTTCCCACAATTCGCCACCTCATTCCATCATCTAAACGTTGGTGGTTACTTCTTTTTACTGTTACAATTTGAAATTAATCGATTTCTGCAAAATAACACCAAGAAATTCGCCGAGATGTGCTAGCGAACGAAATGCGTCTTAATTTACGAGTGCTTATAAAGCCTGTTTCTCTACTGGCTCCGCCTACACACATGTGTACGCTTACGTATTTGACGTAAAAGACTTCGCATTTTTGTCTAGAAGCAGTTTTTTTAACATTTAGTTCAGTTCTTTTCATGAAATTCGATAAAATATGCAAATTCTCTTAATTTATTTCACCAGTCTATTTTGGACCTTGAGGTATTAAACCTCAACAAACCATATTGCTTCCGGAGTTTCAGATTAAAATGTTAACGAATTACAGAGACGAACACTATTTGTCATGCGTAGCGTTAAGGTTGACTCAAGTTTGACACTGACAAAGACCGCTTTATGCGTCAGAAAAATAACAGGTAAAGGTAATAATCGTCGTAACTTCTAACTGTCAAAAATACAGGAGTGACCGTCAGCTAATCGGATTCGCTCCTCAACGCTTTATTTTGAAGCAAGCAATGTTTACACTCATTTCAGATTCGATTATGTTTTGCTGTTACATTTCAGGAATATGTAAGAATTGACTGTTAATTTTAGATATTTTATTCATTAAATATAAAGGTATGGTGGGCATTCTCATTTAGTAATTCGAACATTTATAACTTATATTTTAAGAAATGAAATGAATTTTCCCTCTCATTGAGATGTAAATAACACCTTTCTTTCTTAATTAAGCATTTTATAAATTACTAATATGAATATGATATATATTAAATACGATATATACATAATTTATTAAAAAATATTTAAAAAATCTTAATTGATCTTATTGGATAAAATGACAATTTAATTTACAAATATCGGATAATATATATGTACTAATGATGTTTTTGATCCTATGAGAAAATAGAATGGAAGAAAAAGTTCTCTAAAATACCAGAATCGTTAAGTCTAGAGATAAAAAGATTCAGCTTTAATCTGTAGTGCGGGTAGCAATTCATCTCATTACTTTTGAAAAATAAAGTGATTTGTACAGTCTATAGTTAACGGACATGATGAAACCAAAGTTACAATTTAATTTAGGGGTTTCTATTATTAATTCAAATAACATTTAACAGTTGCCCACCTATAATATGGTTTTTAAGGTATCATTAATGTAAAGACAAATTACGTTGTAACTGCATTTTAAGTTACAGCATATTTTTTTATCTCAGCTGATGAAGGGAAAGCGACTCTAAATCAAACCACTAATGATTGCACCACTCTATTTTGTCATGTCTTTAGACACTTCCTCTAAATTCCGGATAATATGTGATGCTAACATCTTTAGATCGAAATAATGTAATATTTAGACCATGTTTTAAGAATCTTTGTTAAGGCCTTACGATTAGAGAAGTTGCAAATTTTATCCCGTTTTACGGGTTTGAAGTAAAATCGACGGTAAAGTAAGACACATAATTGTCCAGTGTTTTACTTTCAATTTTGCGTTTTCGTTTAACTTTGTATCATCCGACAATGAACATAATTTTGGGGGACTACTATTTAGATATGTATTGAGATTACAAAATTCAAATGAAAACCTTATACGGCTTCGTATTCTATGAAGTTACATGAAAGCAAAATTGTCTGCGGGAATAAAGGGCGTAAAGGTGTCTCGGTGTAGAGGGTTTAATTTAAAGAAGGAAAATGGAAATTAGATTTCAAAATTCCAGTCTATCTGTGAAAGAGAAGCTTCCATGTCCAGAGTTCAATATCAAATTTGAATCCCCTGAACTTGTAGGTCATATTTAAAATAAAGACAGCATTGATTTCAATTACATGTAATAATTGTGGTTGATCATTACGTTCAGGACGCAGTTAGAAGTGTTAGGATTACTTTTTCCCTCATCCGAAAAAAAAATTAAATTATATATATATATACATATATATATATATATATATATATATATATATATATATATATATATATATATATATATATATATATATATATATATATATTATATATATATGAGTAGATAATGCTATGAGTATATGAGCTATTAGTAGATGAGCTATAATGCTTTCTAATTGGATAAAATTAAGTGTGAATTTATGACTTCAAGAAAAATTATTTAAAACTTTTGTACGAATATCTTTATACTGCAAATAAATATTTAGCCATATAGCAGATAAAAAGATCTACGGTACCAACAAATGTAACTTTATTTTACTTAAAATTTCCATATTAGTTTAACAATAACTTTCTTAAAACTGTACATGTGTGTGTTAGAGTGCACTATAATCGTACAACTGCACTCCTGTAGCTGTACTATTGTTTTTCTATAGTATTAGCAAACAAGTTTTTATCTTTATTTTGCTGCAACTTTAAATAAAAGTATTTTATTGCTACATTAATAAGTACTTTACTGCTACTCGAGATGCAGAAGAATTTACAAAATATATTTGTTGTGGTTGTTTCTAATGCCCCGCTGGCAGGTATCATATTCCAGACCAGGTTCATATAGACTGTTGCAACGTTGCTTCAGTGAATCTCTAAAGTGTCCTTACTATATTTATTTAAGTTTATTTACACATCTGTTTGCACATCTACAAGATCTAATAAATTGAGGGTGTTAATTATAAAGCAACCTAAGGCTCCCACAACCTACATTTCCATTCGCCTGCCCCACACTACCGGAAACTCGAAATCATACATTTAGTGCGGCGCTCACACAGCACCCTCTCGCGGACAAAGGGAGAAATCCGCAACATACGCTATCATGCTGAAGGTGCGGTTTTGGTTTATATAATGACAACGTAAGAGACGGATACTAATTCCCACACATGTCACCTCTGGGGGGGGGATATCTGGTGGGATCGTACCCTCTTCCACCCTCTTTGACCTGATAAAGCAACTTTCCGGTCTAAGAATTAAACGTGCCCGTATACTTCCTTCACATGGAGGTATTGAATGGCAGTTGTAGAGATTCAATCCGAACCCTCTCACCACCGAACGCCTACGCGCTACCACTAGGCTAACAGAAGCCCGCACGTTATATTTGCTAGAAAGCATAGAAATTCATTTTTTGTGATTTTCTACAAATTATCTACAACCTTAAATTATATTATAAGAACCTAGTTAGGTATATGCTCGGTACAGTTTAGAGATACTAATGATAAAATTCTAATTGCTACAATGTAATATATTGAAGGACAAATTTAGTTAATAATCACAAATAGTATAAATTTAGTATTTAGAATAATATTTGCACAACATTTGAGATATGTTTCATATTTAAACAGTTTAATTAATTTATTTTATACTAAGACATGTCCAGTGTATTAAAATTTTAACGCATATTTCCCTCCTTCTTAATATCACGCGCGGTCATTTGCTTGTACACAGATAAACGCTCACTGTTACTCCCAACCGTAGATTTATTTAAGTTGTTTCCCAGGAAAGTGTTTATTCTTAGAATGAGATACTTCGAAATCACATTACACTGCGAAATCCTTTAAGCTCGCATTCATGTGATCCGCCAAATTCCCCTCTTAATTTCGCTTAAACAATGCATTGATTTTAATCACGCCGAATTACCGGAAAATTGGCGAACACGCAAGGAATGGATATGTCAACAACAATGGGCACAAATCGCAATCAACGGACTAACGTTTGATCTTCATATAACATTTCTCAACAGAAATGAGAAAGTAATCCTATTCGTTTTCAACTAGGGAAAAGGGGATTATAGGGAGATATTCTTAAGTTCATTTAAGGCAAGGAATCTGACGAAAGGAGTCTCTCATGCACAATTCTTTTCAATCCTATTTGCTCCTACTTGAAGCATGTTATGCTTTCCATGATAATGTGATTTCCGAGAAGTAAATAATGAACAAATGTTTTTATCTCTCATTGCATAGATGCAGTAAAAATATATATATATATATATATATATATATATATATATATATATATAAAGATAGGTGGATACATTAGAGTAAGTACTATTTTATGCGATGAAATATTATTTGATTTCTTTAGATAATATTTTATATTCATGCTTATATAGCTATTATAAAACTGTATACAGGGTGATTCAAAATTAATATAGCGATTACAAACGGCTATAACTATTTAATCGAAAAGAATTTATCGATAGGAATTACACAGAATGTAAAAGGAAAATCAAGATTTGATTAACATGCTTTGTAAATGCTCTGTGCGACTCCCCTTGGTCACAATTGCATCTAAGTGGTAGTCCATTTCACGGCATACAATCTGAAGAATATGTGGAGTCACCAATGGAAGCGCATTAGAAATGCGCATTTTGAGTTCTGGAATTCTTTTCGGAAATGGAAGCACATACACAAGGTCTTTCACAAAACCCCATAGAAAGAAATCACAGGGTGTCGAGTAAGAGACCCAGGTGGTCCAGAGCAGACCACATCGTCTGCATCTCCAGTTAGACCGAGCCAACGCTTTGGAAGATGCTAGTTTAAAAATGTGCGAACCTCCATACCCCAATGTCGGGGTGTTCCATCTTGCTGAAAGATGTAATCCGGGAAATCCATATCTAGTTGTGGCACACGGAACATCTTCCAAAGCGTTGGCTTGGTCGAACTGGAGATGCTGATAATGTGGCCTGCTGTTGGCCTCCAAGATGTACGGACTTGACGCCCTGCGATTTCTTTCTATGGGGTTATGTGAAAGACCTTGTGTATGTGCTTCCTTTGCCGAAAACAATTCCAGAACTCAAAATGCTCATTTTTAATGCGCTTACGTTGGTGACTCCACATATTCTTTAGAATGTATGGCGTAAAATGGACTACTGCTTAGATGTCGTCCGTATGACCGAGGGGAGTAACATAGAACATTTATAAAGTAAGTGAACAAAATTTTGAACTCCCTTTTACATTGTGAGTAATTCTTATCAATAACTTATTTTCGATTAAGTAATTATAGCCGTTTGTAATCGCTATATTCATTTTGAATCACCCCGTATATTAAATGTACCGCACCAAGTTAACTTTCATAAATTATTTTACTCCACTGAATATCCTAAGGTTATGACTTATTTTTACAGAACTACCCATCAGAATTAAAAAAATATATATATTTGAACAGAAAGAACATTTCACCAAGTTTTAATATCAATCGATTTCGATGTGTGCACCTTTTGTAGCAAGAAAAACGTCTAAATGCTAATCCAGTTCTCTCCAAATATTTCGTAGCATATCAGAAGAAATTAGTGTATAAAAAAAACAAATTATGAATATACAAAAAAATTGAAATTCCGGATGAGTTGAAAAGGCCTATCATTCAATTAATTTGTCTAATAAGTTGAAGAGTCTAATAACTTAATTTATCTCTTGCAGAGAACTAGATTACCGTTTAGACGTTTGTCGTACTGCAAAAGGGCACACATCGAAATCTACCCATATTAAATCTTGGTGAGATCTTCTTTCTATTTAAATAAATATTTTTTAAATTCTAACGGGTAGTTTCATTAAAATAACTCATAACTTTTGGATACGTTTACCCCGAAAACTGTATGTGCATGTACACTGCTGGCCACTGTAAATGCAACACCCTGAAGGAAACATGCAAATAACATGAAATTTACAACATGCATTAGCGGAGGTGAGATATGCAAATGATTAGGATTTCAGCGCAGACGCACATCATGCGCGCCTGTGGCGCCACTTCAAAGCGCTATTTAAGGCTTGGAGATTTCGACGATTTCAAGTTCGGCAATTGTGTTTTTCTTGTGTTTTTTTTTAAAAAACGATCAATTATGCCTCGTAGAAAACAGCGATCATCTTTTGATCAAGTATCCGAGTTCGACAGAGGAAGGATAGTGGCCTACCGAGATTGTGGATTATCTTTCAAGGAAATCGGTAGTCGTGTTTGACGAAACCAAACAACTGTAATGCGGGTATGTGATCGTTGGATGCAGGAGGGTACGACGGACCGGCGTGTTCGATCGCATCCACCTCAGCGCACCACTTCACGTGATGACAGGCAAATTGTGCGCATGGCAGTGACGGATCGCTCAGTCACATCACGAACCATAGCACAGCACATGAATTCTGTAACGCATCATCCAGTGCCTGCGCGTACCATTCGACGCCGTTTACAGCAGAGTGGTCTGTCCGCAAGACGTCCATTGCTTTGTATACCCTTGACGCAGAACCACAGACGTCTCCGCCGCCAATGGTGCGATGACAGAACGATGTGGACCGCAGAATGGAATGAAATTGTCTTTACTGACGAGTCACGCTTCTGTCTGCAACACCACGATGGTCGCATTCGAGTCTGGAGACACCGTGAATAGAGGATGCTGAACAACTGCGTTATGCACCGCCACACTGGTCCTGCACCGGGTATTATGGTATGGGGCGGTATTGGATATCACTCTCGCACACATCTAGTACGCATTGCCGGTACTTTAAACAGCCAGCGTTACATCTCCGAGGTGTTGGAGACAGTTGTCCTTCCTTACCTTTAGGGCTTGCCCACAGCCATATTTCAACAGGATAATGCGCGACCACACGTGTCACGCATTGTCCAACGGTTCTTCGTCAATCGCCAGATTGAATTGCTTCCCTGGCAGCCTCGCTCTCCGGATCTTTCGCCGATAGAAAACATGTGGTCCATGGTTGCTCTACGATTGACCCAGATTCCATCCCCAGCTGCCACAGCAGATCAACTTTGGCAGCGTGTGGAAGCTGCTTGGTCTGCTGTACCCCAAGAACTCATCTAAAGTCTCTTTGAATCAATGCCGATGCGTGTGGCAGCGGTGATCTCCAACAGTGGTGGCTACTCTGACTACTGATTTTGGCAGGAATCACACTTGACAGAAGTCTATAAAATTAATCATTTGATACTTGGTCAACATGTTATCTACAAAATAAATTTTGTTGTGATATCTCTTGTCTTTCTTGGTGTTGCAATTTGGGTGGCCAACAGTATATATATATATATATATATATATATATATATATATATATATATATATATATATATATATACAGTGGAATCTCGATCTATCGTTTTTCAAGGGACCGATTGAAATGAACGATAAATGCGGGAAAACGATAGATGCGGACACGTAACAAAGCAATATGATCATTGGGACTGGATAAAATGAACGACACATACGGAAAAAGGATGGATCCGAAAATGATCGATCGAGATTCCTCTGTATATATATATATATATATATATATATATATATATATATATATATATATATATATATATATATATATATATATATATATATATATATATACATACATAATCCTGTTCTGAAAAACTTGTCACATCAGCTTTGGTGTATTTACTTTGACAATTCGTGAACAGGCCATTGATTGTCGGATGAATCATGAATTGTAAGACCAAAGACAGAAGTAGTCTCAAATTCTTAAATATTTTTGGCTTTGGTTAAGTGATTTTGCCAATACTAAAAGTGGTCATTTTGTGAAATGTCTAAACTTCGGATTTTTGTCGTAAAATATACATATAATATTAGAGCTAGCCTGACAATATAATAGCATATTTTAAACATATTTTAGCTATCTTTAAAGAATGTTAGTCATTACCTGTAATTATAGAGAAATAAACTGCATTTTAGAAATGTTTTCTCTTCCAATCTCTGTTCATAAGAAAAACAAAGTATATCGGGGATTTTATTTCGGTATTACATCATTCTTGATTTACGCATCGATCTTTTTATCACAAACTAAAAATTTCTTCCTTATTAAAATATCATGATAAATGAATCGTATTATCCTTCAAAAAGTGTAAATTACTTTAAATGTAAATTCAAAAATAGAGAGTCATAAGAAAACTCAGGAATAATTTTTCTAGTGACAAACGTTCCTCTGCATGAAAACTGCTGGCAGACATCCAAAGGAATGCATTAAAACTCGGGATATATCAAACTATTTCTTATTTGTATAAGAATTTTAAGATAGATCTCCAAACTTCAGTCATTCCGTTTGTATTAAAAAGATGAGCATTTATACTGAAAACGAGAGACATTGAATGTGATATGGAATAAGGATACATGTAAAACTTTGTGTCTAAAATTGAAAAGAAAAATTATGTATCCGGAATTATTTGTGTCTGCCATGAATAAATACACTCTCAAACTTTCTCAGGTCAAAAAAAAAATATATGAACCCAGAAGGAAACGAGCTACTATCACGAAACGTAATATGTATGTAGTGCATGTAGAGATAAGCAATTGATTACAAATTCAGAGTAACAGACCGTTTTATTAAGAAGATATGGCATGAAAAAGGCTACAAATCAGTAAGTAGTATATTCACCTCTGGCAGCTATACAAGCCAATACACGGCATCGAATCAGTGAGGTCACCTATGACCTCCTGCGGATTTTCATGCCACGATCTTTGCAACTGGGCAGTTAATTCACCAGTATTCCGGGACGGCTACAGTTGCCTTCCAAGCACGCCCCAGACGTGCTCTATTGGCGATAGGTCTGGTGACCTGTTAGGCCATGGGAGTATGTCATATCCTTGAAGATATTGTTGGAAGAGTGTTGGAGCAGTATGTGGACGAGCGTTGTCTTGCTGATAAATAGCACTTGGGCGACTTGATAGAATAGGCAGTACAAATGGCGTTAAAATCTTGTCCACTTAACTGCGTGCCATTAAAGTGCGTTACAGGACGACTAGAAGTGATCATGTGTCCCAAGAAATAGCTTCCCACACTGTCACATCTTGCGGAATTGCCGTATGCCTCTGGACAACAAATGTCGGATCGGACCGGTGGCCTGGTCTCCTCCAGATACGTATGCTCTGATATATATATATATATATATACATATATATATATATATATATATATATATATATACATATATATATATATATATATATATATATATATATGTATATATATATATATATATATATATATATATATATATATATATATATATATATATATATATATATATATATATATATATATATATATATATATATACAGGTAGTTATCAAAATAATGGAAACACTAAGAAACATCATAGAAACCATTATTAATACGGGGCAGGAACACATTTGTAATGTAATAAGACCTGATTTACCTTGGAATTGGCTTACACAAGTCATAAACAGTGGTTAAGAATATATCATACCATTCTTCAGGGAAAAATCATGAAAGTTCCTGTAGAGATGCTGTGGTGGATAAAGATACCTAGCTCTATCCACTTATACAGATCACAGTGGTTGGATGATTTATAGTCGGGGGGATTGTACAGAGAAAGATAAGGTATTTGACTTCTTTTTCATGCTCTTCAAACCAATACTTGATAGATTCAGGTGTATGTACGCCCGGGGATTATCATACCGGAGAACGCCATCTCCTGTAAGAAAAAATGTTTGCACCATAGGATGGACTAGTGAGCTAAAATTTGGATATAGTCCTTCTTATTAAATCTCCCTTTTAAAGTTACAACGGAGCCTGAAGAAAACCATGAGATGCTCTCCCAAACCCTAATAGATCTACCTCCATGACTGACAGTTGAGATGAGACAGCCAGAATCTTACGCTTGTGTAGGTGTTCTCCAGACGTACGCACGTCCTATTGCGCGGAACAATGTGATCAATGATTCATCGGACCAAATGCCATTTTTCGACATATTACTCGACCAGGATTTGCGCTCGTGGCACCATTTTGGACGATATTTTGTATTGACATCTGTTACAAGTGGTTTGGGAAAAACTACTTTTCCATAAATACTTTGTTTGTGAAGTTCCCTTTTACGTCTACTGGTTGATACCAGAACATGCAGATGCCGATTGAGCTCTTCGATCATTTTGTTTGCAGTTGTTTTCTTTCTTCGGGTCACAATCCTCTTCAATACCTATACCGTCTGTTTCACTCAGCTCTCCCTTTCGTCCACAATTCTGTTTGGTAAATTATGTTTTTCCGTGCACTCTGTATGCTATCATGACTTTCGATACCATAGCTCAAAAAACAACCATTGACCTGGGGGTTGCAGAACAGATACTTCAATTTAAACGCGCTCCAAAAATTTGCTCTTTTCACAAGGTCTGCAAGGTTTGATATTTTACGCTGTTCCCCCCAAAAGCACGATGCCCTCAGCTTTATTACTGCTACCTGACAGTAGCATGATACTTACACTATATTATATAAAAAAATACAGGTGGCCAGACTTCTTTTTAAGGAATACGAAGCACATTCATAAACACCACTAATATCGATAGGTGTTTCGATTATTTTGATAACCACCTGTATATATATATATATATATATATATATATATATATATATATATATATATATATATATATATATAAATATATATATATATATATTTATATATATGCGTGTGTGTGTGTGCGTGTGTGTGTGTGTGTGTGTGTGTGTGCGTGTGTGTGTGTGTGTGTGTGTGTGTGTGTGTGTGTGTGTGTGTGTGTATGTGTGTATTTGTATGTGTGTATAAATATATGCTTATTTTGTTATTTTTTTATTCATTTTAAAATCCAGGCCTTTTACACCGAAGAATGTATCTATTATATCTTTAACGGAAATACATTCAAAGTTTGCTTATGATATGAGAATAGTAGGAGAGAACTTGTAATTTGATATTCAGAAGAGAGTCTCCTTTTATCTGGTGAACCTCTCTATTTTTTAACAATCCGGACGAGAAAATACACAAGTTTGCTCCAACCGAGTCGAATCCATTTTTAGATTACTCGGGAACGAAACGTTGTTTACTCCCATCCCGACCGAGAGAAACGCGAGCAACCCCCAAGAGACGCATATAACACAGGATGGGGAACATTTCATATACGGGATTCCTATTTTATTTTTTCTTCCAAAAGCGAAGACGGATGTAATATCATAGAATAATCAGTGTCTCATAAAATATTACGGAACACCCCTTCTTCCCCTCTCACTATGAATCTCTTTGCTCTCAATATTTCTGTTTGCGTGCTCCTTAGTTCTCGGATTGTGGCATAGTTATTGAAAATTTGTCAGAAGGAACAAAATATTATTTACTCTACAGCTGTCGTGATAGTTATGTGCATAACTGGAGTATTCTTCGAAAGAAATGGTAATGCTATTTCAAATCATGCATACAGAGTCTTTTTATTCAAAGGAGTTCGAAGAAGTGTAAAGCTTTCTTCTACATTTGTGAAAAACAGTGTGTAGGATAGGTAATATAATTGTTGCGAATAGCGTGTATAAGGTCTTCACATGTATACAGATTATTTTGCAAAAACAAAGTGACATAAAATGAAATTAATTAATGCATGCATACTAATCTAATTAATATTTATATATATATATATATGTATAGTATTGGTGAAATTAATTGAGAAATGCAGTTTATTTCATAAAATTCAGTTTTATTCAAATTTTCTATGGATACATTTAAAACTAATAAGTAATATGACCTCCCCAAGACTTTATAACATCACGGACCCGTTTCAGCATGGAATGTACTAAACTAGCACATATAGTTTTAATTTCATCGTCTCTGAACCATATGTCAATAACGGCTGAAATTAGCTTGTCCATCGTCGTACAGTCAAACTTGTGAAGCCGTTTTTTGACAATATCCCACAACTTTTCAATGGGATTCGTCAGGATCTGAAGTTGATCTTTTTCGATTGCATGATCCAGAACAGTTGGTTCCAGAAATTTCCTGTTTCCTGAAACCGCTTTCAGATCCTCCCGACACTTGATGTACTCACTCCACATAATTTACCTATTTCCTCGAACGTCTTAGAAGTGTGTTCTCTAAGCGGAATCCCTTTAGCACGTGTTTCCGCGCTGATATCCATGACGCTAATGACCACCGCAACAAGTGAGAAACTGCCACCTGACGGAAGAATTTGAACACCTGCTACTTACCAGATGAATACGAACAAATGCTAATTACCAGGTGTATACGAACATCTGCTAATTACCAGGTGCATACGAACATCTGCTAATTACCAGGTGCATACGAACACCTGCTAATTACCAGGTGCATACGAACACCTGCTACTTTGATAATAATTACCATTTGAACTCTGAGCTAATTTGGATTGCTTCTTCCTAAGCTTACGGGTGATAAAATGTAAAAAATTACATTTCTCAATTAATTGCAACAATACTGTATATATATATATATATATATATATATATATATATATATATACAGTGGAATCTCGATCTATCGTTTTCCAAGGAACCGATTTAAATGAACGATAAATGCGGAAAAATAACAAAGCAATATGATCGTTGGGACTGGATAAAATGAACGACACATACGGAAAAACGATGGATCCGAAAACGATCGATCGAGATTCCACTGTGTATATATATATACACACACACACACACATATATATATATATATATATATATATATATATATATATATATATATATATATATATATATATATATATATATATATATGTGTGTGTGTGTGTGTGTGTGTGTGTGTGTGTGTGTATAAAGTCCAGTCACATTAATGTGACCACCTCTCAAAATCCGGAATAACCACCTTTCGCAGAGCGGACCGTTGCGAGACGTGCAGGAAGAGAGTCTGTTAGGTTCCTAAACGTATTCACTGGGATGTTGAACCATGCCGACTCCAGTGACGTGGCCACCTGTGCTAGGTTACGCGGGTGAGGATCCATCATACGAACAACCCGATCGAGGTGGTCCCACATTCTACTACTTCTAGTTCTTCGGACACTGTTAGATATGGGACTACGCAGCAGATGTCTGAATCATGTGCCTCTGTTGACCAAGCTTCACCTTCAATTACGCCTACACTGTATATCTATCTATCTATCTATCTATCTATCTATCTATATATATATATATATATATATATATATATATATATATATATATATATATATATATATATATATATATATATATATATATATATATATATATATATAGATAGATAGATAGATAGATAGATATAGATATAGATAGATTCTCGATTGGTTTCAAGTCCGGGGAATTTGCTGTTCAAGGGTGTACGGTAAAATCATCCTACTGCTCTTCGAACCACGCACGTACACTGCGAGCTTTATGACACGTCACATTGTCCTGCTGGTAGATTGTTGCAGGGTTTTTGCTTTCAGACGTGTCACACCGTATACGCCAACGTGCATCTGTGCGATGGAGCATAAAACGCGATTCATCGGAAAAAAGCCACATGTCTCCACTCAGTGGAAGTCCAGTTGCGGTACTGGCGTGCAAATTCCAGCCTTCGTAGCCGATGAACAGCAGTCAGCATAGGTGCATTAACCAGGCGACTGCTGTGGAGGCCCATACGCATCAACGTTCGCTGGACCGTCTTTGTGTATCCCCTTGGTTCATCTGTACAGTTACTTGCTCAACGGTTGCACTTCTATTCGCCCGAACGCATTTCCGCAGTCGTCGTTCATCTCTGCCATCTACGTTCCTTGGTGCACCACATTTGCCCCGTGGCTGATTGTGAATAGTGCGATTTTGCCATGCACGGTATACTTTTACCACGGCGGCCCACGAACAGTTTATAAAATTAGCCGTTTCGGAAATGCTTCCACCCTTGACCCGAAGTCGAATGATCATGCCCTTTTGGACGTCAGATAAATCGCTCCGCTTCTGCATGATTGCAAGAACTGAAATGTTTTCCGAATGCCTACAACACACTTTATATATCCACCAAAATTGCTGATGACATGTGCTTTCTGCGATTGGTTATTTAACGCTGACTTCAAAAGTAAGCGGTGGTCACATTAATATGACTGGACTATATATATATATATATATATATATATATATATATATATATATATATATATATATATATATATATATATATATATATATATATATATATATATATATATATATATATAGATAGATAGATAGATAGATATAGATATAGATATAGATAGATAGATAGATAGATAGATATACAGTGTAGGCGTAATTGAAGGTGAAGCTTGGTCAACAGAGGCACATGATTCAGACATCTGCTGCGTAGTCCCATATCTAAAAGTGTCCGAAGAACTGTGTGCTTCAAAATAATTCTACTTGGACCTGCATTTTACTGTGCTATCAGCTGAGCCACTGTCTGGTGCCGATTTTTCTTCACCAAACGGGACAGTCACCAACGTCCTTTTTCCTTGATAATGCATGGACGTCCAACGCTATCGCGTCTACTGCTGGTTTCACCGTCCGTAATCTACTTTGCAGGAGTACTAACAACGGCAAGTCGCGAACAACCCACGATAGTGCAGTTTCAGAGATACTCGTTCCAGCCGTCGGACCATTATTATCTGTCCTCCATCAAAGTCGCTTAATCAGTAGTCTTTCCTATCACGTGCAGAAGCAAGGGCAAGAAGGATTTCTCAGACTCCCCAGCACTAGATAAACACCATCCCCACCTGATCATGTGCCCTCTACCTCCTCCGCACGAGTTCTTTGCAAAATGTCTGGATGGTCATAACGTTTTGGTTCTACACTTTTTACTTACACACACACACACACACACACATATGTATATATATATATATATATATATATATATATATATATATATATGTGTGTGTGTGTGTGTGTGTATATGTATATATATATATATATATATATTTCTCAATTTTAGTTAGAAAGTTTTTCATGATTACATGTTTTTGTATAATGTTTACGAACATTTATGCGTACATGTAAATATAACTGTGTTTTGAAATGCTTTTTTATTCGATAGTCGACAAAAAATTATAAATTATTTGTTGTAATCAGAGTAAAATTATTATTCTAATAACAGTAGACTGATTTTTTTTTAAATTTTTTTCTCATCATATATGACAACGATTTCTCGTGTTAAAGTCGGTCCAATATTAAAGAGATTTCGAGTATTTTTCATTGTGTGAAAGATTTATGACTTTTTCGGGAATTGTGAAAATACTGTTTTTTCTTAAGTTTTACGTTCTAAAATTTATCGAGAATGATCAATTAATCTTTACGCAACAGCTTTCACCCTTTCTTGAAATGAATGTTTTTAACTTAAACGAATAAAGTTCTTAATATTCGTGGACTACAAAGAAATTCTTTAAATTGGGGCACACATTCATCTAACTCCATTAATGTGGACTATATTTGTGTATGTTTGATACTAAAGAGAAAAATGTTTTATATTAATCTAAGAAAACCTCCACTAATAAAACATATCATACAAATAGAACACGATTTTCTACGAAAACAATAACAAAAGTTCACTTGAGACGTAATTCTAATATTTATTCATGGAAGGCACAAATAATCATGGGAGGCACAAATACATAACATTTTATTAAAAAATTTTTGACACAAAGTTTTACATGTCTTCTTGTTATATATCACGTTCAATATCTCTCGTTTTCAGTAATAAGGCTTATTTATAATACAAACGGAATGACTGAAGTTTGTAGAGATATTTTAGAATTCTTATAGAAATTAGGAATGGTCTGATAGATTCTGAGTTTTAATGCATTCTTTTGGATGTCTGCCAGCATTTTGTCATGCAGAGGAATGTTTGTCACTAGAAAATATATTTTTGACTTTTCTACTGACTCTCTATTTTTGAATTTACATTTACAGTAATTTACACTTTTTGAAGGAAAATACGATTCATTTATCATAATATTTTAATAACCAAGATATATTTGGTTTCTGATAATAAAGATCTATGCAATAATGAAAAATGATGGATGGCTGATATAAAGGTCCCCGACAAATTTGGTATTTACTTTTAAACAGACATTAGGAGATTAACTCCGTATTTACCACAAAGAGAAATACCGAAATTGCAGGTTCATTATCTCTTATTACAGGTACAAGTATTATTACAGGTGTCTCATTCCGGGGACAGGTACAGGTCCCCGACAAATTTGGTATTTACTTTTGAACAGACATTAGGAGAGAAACTCCGTATTTACTACAAAGAGAAATACCGAAATTGCAGGTTCATTCTCTCTTATTACAGGTAAGGTCTTACTATTACTAAAAGATTCTTAAAGGATGTTTTTATATTTTCAGATTAACTGTTACATTTTCCTTACTATGCCGTAAACTTAATATTCTTTTCAAAATAACAAGTGTTATGTGTTCAATAATAATATTTTATTTACAAATATCATTTATGTGAGCAACCATAATAAAATACTGTGTGGTTAGTATATATATATATATATATATATATATATATATATATATATATATATATATATATATATATATATATATATATGCACATATTTTTGAGTATGTGTAGAAGGCAGTGTTATTTTATCAGAAATAAACAACAGAAAATAATTCAAAAGTGGTGCTTCCAGGGTCGTGGCCTATTTTGGCAGGATACTCGGTTATTGATTACTATCCCTAAAACGTCTGATGTGGTGACAGAAACATACGTCAAATGGAGACGAAGAAATGGAGATGTGCCAAATGAAGAGGAATTCAGTTCAATGTTTGCAATTCAGTGTATGTGAGGAAGAAGAAAAAAAACTGTAAAAGAAAAAAAAAATGTGCATTCCCATTTTAAAGATTGAGGTAGAAAGCAAATCTATTAAGAGAGAGAATGAAGCTGTAGAAGAAATAAACTCTTTCATATGTCGGCTTCAGGTGTATTAAGCTCAATGAAAAAACTATTGAGTTATAAGTCAGCACTTTTACTGTTTGCTCCAAAAGAGAAACTATTTTTTCTCTGTAAACTTTTATGTTGGTATAAAGTTTAAAAATTCTTTAAGTACTACGGTATTTGATAATTTAGACTATACAGCTACAATAAAATGGATCCACTAAAATGTTGGTTATGTGTTACATAGAACTCTTGTGATATAAAGAAATATATAACCAAAAAATGTATTAGTAGTCATGCCTAGAAGTAATAATTTTGTTTTGAATGTACAACCATGGTTGATTTTTTTTAAACATAAATTTGTTTTTGCGGACTGTAACTTGCATATATATATATATATATATATATATATATATATATATATATATATATATATATATATAAAATATACAAATATATTATATTATATTAAAGATATTATGTTAAAAAGTTTTATGGATATGTTCCAAACATTTGTATCGGTATGAAGTAGTGTCCTTTGTTCAGAATAAAACACCAAGGCATTTCTCCCTTTTCTGATCTTTCCCACCCCTCTTTTACTTCTGAAGAATGCCTTGAAATTGGTTACAAGTCGGTGAAAGGTGATGAGAAATTAAGAATTTTCACCGGCGAAGCAGAATATATTATGTCGTCCTTAACGTTATAATTTTAAAAATTTGTAAACTACTATATGTTGAAAGATATGTACTCTCTTAAATACAGATTGTTTTCCCACTCTCTCTGAGAGTCGGGTTAAAACTGCACAAAATGCAAATTTTACGGTCCTGCGACGTAATTCAATAAATGTTAAAGATATGACCCAGTCAGATTAAAAGACTAAGAAGTAATTATGGAGGGAAATATTTTATTTAATTTAAATGTTTAGTTATGACGCAAACATTAAAAAAGAAAGAGGTCAGGAGCTCGGAATAGAAAGGGCAAATATTAAATTCCTGGTGTTGGAAAATCACGTATAAAGTTTAGGAATGCTCTCGGTATAAAAGTTGTGAATAAGGGCCTTATACGTCAGTTGAAGATCATGCTGGGTTGTGCAGCAGTTCAGTAAAGGAAACAGGGAAGTTGTATATTCGCCCTTCCTACTCCGATAGTACAACACAAAGTTTTGAGCTATTTTTATGCATTCCGTACATTAAATGTATCTGACTTCTACCCTTTCTAGGATATATGTATATCCAAGTCACACTCTAATAAAGTAGAAATGGCACTTTTTGCACTAGATAAATAACAAAGTTTATTATTCCCTTGACACATATAACGTGCAGTGTAAAAACAATGCTGAATAAAGACTGGTACCAAATGTTATAAACACTATATAAGGAAATAGAATTCAAGTACTCACAATATATGTAAAGTCAGACCAGTGATGCTACACGGTAATCCACTATTACTAACACAGCAAACTCTTTATGCCAGAGTGGCAAAAACTCGCTTAGGTTTATAAGCTATCTAGCTATGTGTCACTTAAGGTAACTCGCATAAACAACTCCAAACAAATCAGTCTCTTCCGCAATCTGGCTACGCGATATTTATAGTAATGGTTTATGCTGAATTTAGCTTTTTTGTAACTTCTTTCGATTTATGAAAATACAATGATCGATTATTGTTACTCGATCATTAGGTAGACCTTACAAATGCTATTTACAAGATACAAAGAGCGAATGTACACGTAAAAGTAGTAATGCGGTTTGCTTAACATATCAGAAAGATATTCCTGTAATTTTTTTTTCTTTCTCCTCCGAGCTCCTGAATTTTTCTTTGAATTTACATAGCAATAATCAAGTATTCGATTCAAGTATTCTGATTAAATGAATACAATGGTGTCGTTCATTTGGATAAATGAACTCCTTGTTAAAGGTAATGCAGTACACTCTTATAACACGGTAGATAGGTTCCTAGTAAATGACATGTTCTGTGAAACCGTGTTATGAGACCCAGAGCCAGTACAAAAAGGGGGGTTACGTTCTGAAAACTTATTAAAAACAAACTTTTTAAAATAATTCCATATAAGCAACTTATTTTTTTTAAATATAAATGTATGTATAACACAAAACGAAAAGAAGCAAAATATATTATTTTCATTTTATGCGACCTTAATTTATTAAATTTCTTCGTAATCACTGCTCAGTACAGTCATAGGAGAACGTTTTTTCGATTCAACGATATCACCTTCATTTTCAGAACATTTTTTTTTCATTTATATTTTTTGCACCTTCTGTCCTCTTTAAAAAATCTGCCATTTTGGTTTATTTTCTGGCTCTTACAAGGTCATTGTAGATTTCCCGGTATGGAGATAGACAATTTTGCAGCTCCCTTTGGAATTTTCGGTTTCTTTCAGCGGATGGGTCTGCATTCAGGGAAAAAAATATTCAAGAATTTCAGCTAAGCTTAGACCTTCAGGTAATTTTATAGAGTTATATATGAATAAATTATAATTTGTTTATACATTTTCATGTAAAGGCACTATAGTTCATGATTTCTTCCCGTCATTATTTTAAGGTAATTTAGTTTTTAAATATGTTAAACAAAAATCCTGTTATCTAGTGCTGTGGAAGTACAGTGTTGTACAAAGGGTTTAGCAATTTTTTTATCATTTTAGAGCTAAACCGTGTAACAGGTTGCAGTGTTATACGAGGGTTCCCGCAATTTATCTTATCGTGTTAGAACGAAACCGTGTTGTAAGATGCCGTGCTGTAGGAGGGCTACCTGTATTTTCAATTGTCTCATTTTTTTTTGTTTTTTGACTTCTGAAATAACCTCATAATGCTTTTGTCAGATTCCGTATATGAACTTAATCGAATATGAACGTATATGAACTCCGTATATGAACGTAATAAATTTAAAGGGATGTCCACGCCTTTTGAGAGAGTTAATAGCTCATCATCAGGTGGAGGCGCATTGAACAATTCACATTTTGACATTCATAATGAGCAATTCACAAATTCCCATTAATAATGAACAGTGCCCGGCATTTGTAAAGTGTTCATTGCGATAATATCACCAATGCACTTTGTCCTGATGATGAGCTATTAACTAGTTCTAAACAAGTAGGCATCATTTTTAATTCTCACTGGAATTGAAATAGTGTTCATTACATACCCGCATTTGAACGCCTCGAGGCTAGTATTCTACCAAGAAAACTATCGTGTTTTATAGTAAAAATTAGGGTCTTATTCGCGTTTTATTCTTTCATATATCCATGTTTTGTTTTGAGTTATTAATATTTACAGTCTTTTATTAGTATTTACAGTCTATTATTCTACAGTCTGTTATGATTTCTTAGGATTATAGGTTAAATGTTTTTCGCTATTAATATTTTGAATATGCTATTTTATGATACATGTCATGAAATAGCATATGGAAAGCACATGCTGTTTCATGACGTAGATCATAATAGCGTATGCAATTTCAAATAATCAGACATTTTCTTGGACATGAACTGGGTTTTCTAGCCATTTAAGGCCAGTACTGTATCACCTGAGCGTAAATGCAATTATTCATTTATTCTTTTCATATTATAAAAGAAATTATTTTTCTCTACCAATATTTAATACCCCTCATTGTACCCCTCTATTTTAATACCCCTCATTGTTTATAGTTCTTTGTTTGATTTTTGCATCAGTTCTGATAGGGGATTTCAAGCAATATTATTTCGTAAAATTTATTATCAAATGTTTTTTTATTGCACTAATTAAGACATTTTTTCCTGGGATTTACAACAATGTCACTTTTTCTAAATTCAGTATATACAATATTTAACTGCACTACATAATATTTCAAGAATATTTAAGGAACTTAATCAGATATATACGCATTTAGATAATTAAGAAAATCGCTGTTCCAATCCATCAATGAATCCTTATTTTAAATCCTTCTAGTGTTCATATGTTAATTTCCTTTTTGAAATAATTCTTTTCTAGGATTTCCAGCAATATTATATTTTTAAAACTTAGTATTTACAATCTCTTATTGTACTAAATGTGATTCAAAAACAGATTGGCGAAATTAAATATGGAAATTGTTGTCACAATCCATCAATGAATCCTCATTTAAATTCCTAATAATGTTAGGATCTTCATTTTTTCAATAATTATTTCCAGGATTTATCGCAATATTATTTTTTAATTCAGTATTTGAAATCTTGTATTGCACTAAATACGATACAGTAACAGATAAACTCATTTAAATAGGGAAATTGTTGTTCCACTCTTTCAATGAATCCTCATTTTAATTCCTTATACTGTTTAGATATTCATTTTTTTTCAATAATTCTTTCCTAGGATTTCATGCAGTATTATTTTTTAAATTTAGTATTTGCAATCTCTTACTGTACTAAATGTGATTAAAGAACAGATTAGTGAAATAAAATATGGAAATTGTTGCTCCAATCCATCAATGAATCCTCATTTTAAATCCTTATACTGTTCAGATGTTTGTTTCATTTTTTTCAATAACTTTTTCCTAGGATTTCCAGCTATATCATTTACTACAATTTAGTATTTGCAATATGTTATCGTACTAAATGAGATACAATACCACATTAACTTTTTTAAATAGTCAAATAATTGTTCCACCCCATCAATGAACCCTTATTTTAGATCCTTATACTGTTCAGATGTTTGTTTAATTCTTCAATAATAATTTCCTAGGATATCCGGAAAAATTATTTTTTGAAAATTCAGTATTAACAATCTGTTACTGTATAACATAAAATATAAAGGATATTTAAAGAACATAATCAAACAACTACGCATTTAAATAACTAGGAAAACCGGTGCTCCAATCCTTCAATGAATCTTTATTTCAAATCCTTATACTGAGAAACAAAATAACACCCACCATACTACGTTCCATAAAGTAGGAGGACCGTAACTCTCTGTGACATATAATGTGCAATAAAATTCCGATTTATTGCCTGGCACCATCAGCTCGTAGGAATTTCAAGAACTTTTTGAAGAAAAATATAAAAGAAAATCCATCGATAGTTTACGGGATTTATTTTACTATATTAATGATTGTTTTAAATTATGGAAGCTGCTGTAGTAAAAATATTACGGTTAAATTTAACATTTGGTTTTCAAAATATTCACACTGTATGTATAAATTTATCTCTATTCATTTAAAATATATTTCTTTTATATTATACTAGAGGAAATATCCCTATGGGAGATCACTGTCCTTTCTATTGATATTTTGACCATATCGAAGAACAACTGGAATATTAAACTGTATTTTAAAACGATACGGATAAATGTTGCAAAAATCGCTACATATTTAATGAAAATTTTATATATATATATATATATATATATATATATATATATATATATGCTTTTCAAAACAGACAATAAAAACAATGAAGACACTCTCTCCGGAAACAACGACTTTATCAATGGTACATGTTGGGTGATAAGTTGCGATGATGGCGCACAACTAAAGAAAGAGTTTGATGACACGACATATCGATTTCTTTATGAGAGCGATACACGGTTGATATAATATGTCAACAAGCCAGATTTCAGTACGGTTTTCTGGGAAATGTTTGTAAAAATATTTTTTCTGGAAAAGTTATTATTTTTAACACAGTTTTATAAATATATAAATAAAAACATTATAAATATATTTTTATAAATATAAATTACACACAAATTTATATTTATAAAAATATAAATTTGTGTGTAAACTAGAAATATGATTAAACATTTAATAAAAGAAGTGCATTGAGGAGTATATATTTTCGGATATGAATATTTTACAATTGTTGGTATCTATCTCTCCCATTCTCTGTATATATATATATATATATATATATATATATATATAT
>OU015492.1:173225857-173280857 GCA_907164885.2 Dolomedes plantarius
TACAAATGATGGCCAGGCAGAGTTTTTTTTAGATTTAATTAGCATGAAAGTTGTCTATTAAAGATTATGATCAGAAATCGAAGGGTAACATTTTTTCCTGTTCTTTAATGTCCAACAGATATTTATAAAATTTTGTTATTAAGAAAACTAATAAATATTTTGTCAATCTGAAATATGTCATATTGAAACAAAAGCTTGCTTATCACCTTTTTATTCTGTAAATATTTGTAAATTTGTACGAGTATGTGTATAGTTAGAGAATAAAGCATTCCCAGCGGCGCACAGAAGCGAGCATATAAAAGTTTTTATGGGCACTTGTTTAGATAATTACAATTTTATAAAGATTTGCCTCAAAACTTCTGTTTGTTTTAAGTTCTGGTAGATGACAATCTAATTGCTGTGGGGAGTTGTCCTTTTTATTCGTTTTCTAAATCCTAAATGACAGCAGTATGAAACCTTTTTCCTGTTTTCATCACGTAATGTAGAGTGCAGCAGAATGGACTCTCACATTTCTGAAAGTCACAGGTAAGGGAGTGATAGGTATAAGGCGGCGTGGGTGGGGGAAACAGTTCAGGTTGAAATTTTAGCTGTTAGAGGACACCATTAGTTGGTCCGGTGAACATCGAGGTTTCATTTCTGAGGGATTCTTTAAAAACAGCGATTCCGTGACAGCGACACAGAGGGCATGTAGGACGCGCCTTGGTCTCTAAGGAACTGATACCGTTTCTGATCAAAGAACAATCCTACCATGGGTTTCAAACGTGACAGCAAATTGCTCTACATTAACAAGTAAACTAAGCGGTCGTCCTCGGAACATTAATGCACCTCAAAAGGTGCAACGAGTTTTTCAGTTCGATATTCGTGAGGAAGTTGCCACCATTCCCGGAAATTACCAGTAGAGTGATGGGAAATTTTAGAGAACGGCCTCGGAGGCCCATCGCTAGTAACGACCTGTGTGATGTTATTTTCAAAACTTAGTGCAAAAAAAAATAGATCAATAGTGTTTTTAGAAGATAAAAAGATTATTTCTGTAAATCGTCTCGTTCGTTCTCTGTTACACTTTGAAATGTGGGAGTTCATTATGGGAGACCTGGATGTAATCTTTCATTTGATAAAAGTAAATAAGCGCTTAATCCTGTCTTTTAAGACACAATTTGAAGCCTGAAGGAAACCGCATCTTCAAATACACCAGATTCAATCGAATTACAATAATTTAAAAATATAAAGTTACAAATCTTTCTCCTGGGATTCTCACTGAATTTCACATTTTTTCTTCTCAGTGCATAAGCTTTTAAACAAAACTCTCTCCCTCTTCTTATTCAGGAAATATTGAATCATGACTGAACCATTAGAAGAACGTAATCTTTAGAAAACAGTTTATAGAGAATCTATGCTCACTTCTACCCAGACTTGGGTGTATATAATTTGAAGTAGCACTCTATTTGAATTATATACAAACACTGTTTATACATGAAATAATGTTTATTGAATTCGCTGCACATATAATTGGCTTTTACAGCAATAAGCATGCGTACTACTTGTACGGAATGTAAATACAGCTTTTAAGGACAATATATTTTTATACTCACGAACAGTAAGTCAAACCAGCAGTACTGCCATGTAAACTTCTGGCCCGCTAAGCACTAGCGCAGCATAACACCTTTTCAACCTCCCCTTCCCCTTTTTTCATTAATGACGCTGCGTGGTATTTATACTAAGCGCGTATGCCAAAATTAGCATATCTGAAGCAGCTTCTTTAATTCACTCAAAAGTTCGATTCTTGTGAATCGAATCTTGTGTATACCTTACACTGGCCTCCCTCGAAAAAAAAAATTAGGTAACTGAGGTCTGAACGGCTTCAGTTAACTAATTGAAAACGCGTGCTGGTCTGACTTTTTACATAATGGGTGGCAAAGCCAAAAAACCTTCCACACGTTGTGTGGGGGAAAAACGCCACTACCATTTTACAAAACTAACCCCGAAGGGTCCAGGTGACACCATTACACAGTGGATTTGCAGAGTTGCGGATACTGGGCTGGCCAACTGCGCCCTAAAAAACTTATTTTAGTTAAAAGTGACAACACAATTGCACAGCATGACATTTCTTGACTGTATCTGCTCTCCCCCAATTTATAATGTACATGTGTTATGATTTGCGAAGTTAGTATGTTAGTTGTTTGTTGTCTGTAGTTAGTATGTATTTTTTTTTCACTACATGTCCCCTTCAAAAATTTATAAAACAACAGTATACCGTTTTTTTTTCAGTGCCTCACCACTTCCCCTCAAAATGTTTACACAGTATATACACTGGGGAACTTCAAACCAATTTGGTTCGATTTTATTAAAGGGTGGGAGTTAGAATAAGAAAGTTGATACAAGACTTGTTCCTCATGAATGCAGCAACTTCACTGCACCAGTTTGTCCAATCCGTGGAACCTCTCTTGATGGTCGCAGTCCTAGTAAAGGGGTTCGTTGACCGTGTGGGCATCCTTCGTGCAGCAGGTCGTAGGTCCTGAGGCGCTGGTCCGGCTTGACGATGGACAGGAGGTCTCTTGGGAGGAGGCCAACCTTGCTGGGCGGCTGATATCTTGCGTTTCCTGTACTTATGCAAAGGAGCTTTAAAATTGTCATCTATCCTTTTCATAACCTTGTGTACCTTATCAGCGACGCATTCCTCCTTTGATGGAGTTTTTGTAGTGCACACTTTACCTTTCTTCGTACTTTTGCTTGTATCGGTATTAAATTTTAATGCAGATTCTATTTTTTCAACAACCTGACTCTGCTTTTCGTATTTGTGCTTATACGACTCCTTGTTTACCTCCTTAATTACTTCAGTATTAGCAATTTTAATGCTGAAACCTGAAGGCGCTTTTTCACGTTTTTTATCCCCCTTAACTTTAGTTTTACCCTCTTTTGACGAAAAAGTTTCTTTGAAACTTGCGACATCAGAATCATTATCATTTAAATTCTTTAACACTGCTTCAGTTTTAGGAAGATTAAGCTTTTCGTACTCGTGCGTTTTATTGCAAACTTTCTCTATAACTTCCGAAGCATCAGCTAAACTACCTACAGTATAACTCTGTGTCAACTTTTCATCCTGATTCTCAGTCTGGTTTTCATGTACTTTATTTAAAACCATATTATCAACCTGGCCTACACAATCCCCATTCGGCTGGAAACTTGAAATAATATCATCACCTAGCAAGTTCCTACTATCGTTTAAAGAATTTTTATTGTCGTCAACTAATAAGTATTCACTAACTTCCGTAACGCATACTTCGTCATCTACTAAATTTCCTTCATTAACAGATGTGTGAATATCATCTAAAATATCAGGTATAGCATTAATAATATCAGGTATAGCATTAATAGAAGTGTCAGATGATTTATTTTCTAAACCACTAGCATTAGTATCGGCACTATTTTCAGAAATTTGTACTGGAATTACCTCATCATTCCAGCTAGACTCACTTTCTTTATAAGCCAAAAAAATACCCCGACTTTCACTATTCTCAAAATAATGATTACTGCTCGGACAAAATAATACATTTGACCACACAGTTTCAACAGGTTGAACCATATCATGTGAATCAACTTGCCAGTGCAAGTAAGGTGCTTGCCTATTATTTTCTTTAAGTGCACTAATTTCATTATAACGCCGTGCGCTTCTATTATTTTGCCTGCGGTACTGCTTACGCTGCTGGTTTGAAACTCGCGAAAAATTTTGGCGCGGCTGTATAAAACTTCTCGTACCTGAATGACGGTGAGGGGTAGCGAAAAAATGTCTATTGTCATATTTAGCTAAAGCTTGAAGGAGGGTAACCTTGCTTGTAATTGTTTGATTATCTAAAAAATCTTGAACACTTGGCTTCAAACGTTGGATAACTATTTTTAAGATTATCGCTTCCGTCATTCCCTCTAAATATTCCTCACACTTGGAAATCTTTTCCATAGCAAAATCTAATGCAGACTGACCTTCACGTTGCCTTAGCGAATAAATTTCCGCTTCAATTTCACTTTGATTAAAGGTCTTTGGAAAAACACTAAGAAACTGTTGCTTGAATGACAAATAGTCAAAAATCAGATTACTGCTTTTCATACACGTGTACCACTGATATGCACTACCTCTTAAAGCGGCTAGAGCAATTTTAAGTTTATCCCCCTCTGGGGTGCATTGTTGCTGAAAGTAATGCTCAATTTTCTTTAGGAATTGGCTTGAGGGGCCGCCATTGAAGGTGGCTTCGAATGGCGCAATTTGCTGAACCATAATTACCCGAGGAAAATTTCCAGCAGGATTTTGTTCTACAACACTCATTTTTTAAATAGTATATAAGTACTTGCAACAATTTTATCAATATAAGTACACAGTACACAGTTTTTAATTTCAATTATGTTGTTCGTTACAAATTTAACGCTAACTACCAGGGTATATATATTTTTCGGGCGCCAGTATAGAGAATCTATGCTCACTTCTACCCAGACTTGGGTGTATATAATTTGAAGTAGCACTCTATTTGAATTATATACAAACACTGTTTATACATGAAATAATGTTTATTGAATTCGCTGCACATATAATTGGCTTTTACAGCAATAAGCATGCGTACTACTTGTACGGAATGTAAATACAGCTTTTAAGGACAATATATTTTTATACTCACGAACAGTAAGTCAAACCAGCAGTACTGCCATGTAAACTTCTGGCCCGCTAAGCACTAGCGCAGCATAACACCTTTTCAACCTCCCCTTCCCCTTTTTTCATTAATGACGCTGCGTGGTATTTATACTAAGCGCGTATGCCAAAATTAGCATATCTGAAGCAGCTTCTTTAATTCACTCAAAAGTTCGATTCTTGTGAATCGAATCTTGTGTATACCTTACAAGTTATTCTCCTGAACAAAAGTATTTTTAAAGCTGTTATTCAGGTTGATTTAATGCTGTTAGACGATATATATATATTTTTATTATCTGAGGGAAATCCTCAGTTTTCTGTGTTTGGATTATATATATATATATATATATATATATATATATATATATATATATATATATTTGTATTCTTTCCCTAATCTTTGATGCAATTTTAATGATACATATTCTTTCAACTTTAGTTTGGTTTGATTTGCGATCATTCAGTTTCAACAGCACTTACAGTTGGGATAAACAACCCATTATTAGTCTTGGTATTGGCGATTTTATTTAAAAAGGGAGAGAAAAATCTAATACATGTAAAGATTATATACGACAAAATATTACTGTGGTGAGTTTATGTACCTAGCCCTCCTTAAGACATTGTTGACCAGCAATTTATTTTTAAATATACACGCAAGTCACCGGCAAAGACTGAAATTTTGGAGTATAGTACGACATTTTTATTTTCTTAAATATGTTTTTTTTTTGGGGTGTCGGAGATTCACAGTTTAAATGACAAAATCTGAGGATTACCTGAAATTTTTACCTGAATTTCACTCAGGTCACAGTTCAGGTCATAGGTACTATAATAATCGTTTACTTTAGGGATTTCATAGATTGATCCATGTATTTAACTCCTATATTGTTTCAACTCTTGGGTGTAAAAATACTAGTTTTCTCGGTATCGGTGAACAATGTGTTAAAAGAAACTGTAATTGTTCAAAATTTGCAATTTTTTCTACTTAAACGGTGAAATCAATGTGTAACAAATATTTTTCAAATTATTTTTATGTGTCATTTATTTTTTAAAAATATGTATTAAAAGACAGAAAATATGCATCTTTTTTTTTACTGATCTAAAAATGAAGTGAATTCATTTTACGAATGAACTGATTGTCACTTTAGGATAAATGCTTATTAGTTTTGTTATTCATGCCAAGATAATTAGTATTTTTTCAAAAAATATTATTTTAACATCAGACTCAGAAACGATTCAGTATTCTTTATATTCGTATTATTAATTTTTAATATGGCCAATTTATTTACAAACAAAAACAATTATATATTCTAAAAAATGAAAAGGGACTATAGAAACGATTTCATACCATTCCACATACCATAAACACGCGCCATAGAAAGTCTCAGAGTAAAATTATGTAACAAATAGTTTATAGGAAAACAGTGTTCACATTTTAAAGACAAAAATTAAATTCTTCAAGAAGTAAAATTTATAAATGAAAATTACTCAGATATTGAAACTTAAAAATGGCTGGTTGCATTACGTATTTCAATATAACATGACAGGGTGTATGGTATTATTGGTATCAAATGTTCAAATGTGTTCGTCCACTTAAACAGAATACAAGCATGTATATAATGCATGCTATTTCTAACATCCGCAGAGTAGTGCAGTTAGATGTGCTTGTATAAGCTTGATTTTGAATATATTTATTTAAGGTTGTTGTTTAGTAATGTACTCCTGAAATCAATAATCATATCAGTTCTTATGCGTACAAAGATAAGCCATGCAATATGTTGGAATATCTTGATGGGATATTTAAAAATTGTGTCATATTATAAATAGAAATGTCAGCCATTAGATTTATCACTATTAAAATATAAAAGAAATAAGCATCAGATATATCAATAGATTTTAATGCACCAGAGGGTAAGCTTTTTTTCTTTTTTAGAAACCTGATCGTTTTCGTTCAAAACAAAATTGTTTGTATTTAAAGTAGTGAAATAAAAATAGCGAATTGTTCCTGAATTTGATATTAAATAAATAATACATAATATAAGCTATTAATAAACTTCGCATGAATAACAAAAGTAGTAAGGCGATATCTTGCAGTGACTTTCCTTTTATTCGTAAAACCATTTTAATACATTATAAGTTCAGGGAAAAAAGAGGCACATTCTCTGTCTTTTAATACCTGAATTTTTTAAATTACGTATGGAAAATTCTTGTTACATATTTTATGAGAAATGATAGAGATATGAGAATATGAAACTGATGGAAATATCCTTAATATGCTTTACCCATTCAAATGGGATACTGCAGATGTTTTATATCGTACCTTTCAAATATCACCCTCTTGATATTGTCAAAGATGTAATCTTAAAATCTATCAAACAAATATATTTTTAATGCAGTGAAAATCAATAAATGGGGGTTATATATTTTAGGCAAAGTTTCTTACTGAAATATATTTAGAGAGCATTATCTCAAGTTTCTAACATTAGTCAAATGGAAGGAATAAAATGCCGTTTGTACGCTAAATTCCCCGAAGGGTAAGGAATAAAACTGCGCTTTCTATTTCTTTGAGAGTTAAAAATGAAGTGTATTGTTCTCTAACGATTTTAATCTATTACTTTGAAAAGAAGAGAGTATTTGCAGTCTTAATAGCAAAAAAATGCTAATGAAGTGTTTAATCACCATTCAGTCAGGCTCTATGAGATCACCCCAAAAAAGAGAAAAATAAAACAATATTTAATTTAAAGTACTGAATATACTTAAAAGAACTAATAAGGAAATTAAGTTTTGAAATAATTTCATAAACATCTTTTGTTTCGATGCACATTAATCTCATATAAGCAGTAACAACAAAAACAAAATGCTAATGAAGTGTTTAACTCCCACTCCAGCTATATTCTATGGAATAAACTCCAAATAAGGAATTTTTTTTTAAATACTGCATATACGTAGAATAGCTAATGAGAAATTTTTTTGTTTTAAATAATGTTAAAAACATCTTTTTCTCTAATGCATTGTGTTTCCACGTAAGCAGTAGCAGAAAAAAATGCTAATGAAGTCTTTAATCCCCATTCAGCCATAATCAATGAAATCAATCCCCCCCAAAAAAATTAATTTAAAATACTAAATATACCAAAACAACTAATAAAAAATTTAATTTTTAAAATAATTTTTATAAAGATATTTTGCTCGAATGCCCATTACTTTCATTTAAGCAGTAACAGCAAAAAAAAAAACGCAAATGAAGTGTTTAATCCCCACCCAGTCGTAATTCATGAAATAAACAGAAAAAAATATTTAATTTAAAGTACTAAATATACATAAAGCAATTAATAAGAAATTTAATTTTTAAAATAATTGTTTAAAGACATTTTGCTCGAATGCCAATTACTTTCATGTAAGTAGTAAAAGCGAAAAAAATAAAAAATTAAAATTGAGTGTTTAATCTCTACTCAGTCATAGTACATGAAATAAATCGAAAAAATATTTAATTTAAAGTATTAAATATATTTAAAACAACCGATAAAAAATTGAAACTTTAAAATATTTTTTACAGGTATTTCGCTCGAATGCCCATTACTTTGATGTAAGCAGTAACAGCAGAAAATACAAATGAAGTGTTTAATCCCCACTTAGCCGTAATCCATGAAATCAACCGAGAAAAAAATATTTAATTTAAAGTACAAAATATACATAAAGCAACTAATAAGAAATTTGATTTTTTAAATAATTTTTGAAATGATCTTTTGCACGAATGCTCTTTACTTCCATGTAAGCAGTAACGGAAAAAAAAAATTTCAAATGAAGTGTTTAATCCCCCCTCAGCCGTAGTTCATGAAATCAACCGAGAAAAAAAATTTAATCTAAAGTGCTAAATATACATAAAGCAACTAATAAGAAATTTAATTTTTTAAATAATTTTTGTAATGATCTTTTGCACGAATGCTCTTTACTTCCATGTAAGCAGTAACGGAAAAAAAAATTTCAAATGAAGTGTTTAATCCCCCCTCAGCCGTAATTCATGAAATCAACCGAGAAAAAAAATTTAATCTAAAGTGCTAAATATACATAAAGCAACTAATAAGAAATTTAATTTTTTAAATAATTTTTGTAATGATCTTTTGCACGAATGCTCTTTACTTCCATGTAAGCAGTAACGGAAAAAAAAATTTCAAATGAAGTGTTTAATCCCCCCTCAGCCGTAATTCATGAAATCAACCGAGAAAAAAAATTTAATCTAAAGTGCTAAATATACATAAAGCAACTAATAAGAAATTTAATTTTTTAAATAATTTTTGCAATGATCTTTTGCACGAATGCTCTTTACTTCCATGTAAGCAGTAACGGAAAAAAAAATTTCAAATGAAGTGTTTAATCCCCCCTCAGCCGTAATTCATGAAATCAACCGAGAAAAAAAATTTAATCTAAAGTGCTAAATATACATAAAGCAACTAATAAGAAATTTAATTTTTTAAATAATTTTTGTAATGATCTTTTGCACGAATGCTCTTTACTTCCATGTAAGCAGTAACGGAAAAAAAAAATTTCAAATGAAGTGTTTAATCCCCCCTCAGCCGTAATTCATGAAATCAACCGAGAAAAAAAATTTAATCTAAAGTGCTAAATATACATAAAGCAACTAATAAGAAATTTAATTTTTTAAATAATTTTTGTAATGATCTTTTGCACGAATGCTCTTTACTTCCATGTAAGCAGTAACGGAAAAAAAAATTTCAAATGAAGTGTTTAATCCCCCCTCAGCCGTAATTCATGAAATCAACCGAGAAAAAAAATTTAATCTAAAGTGCTAAATATACATAAAGCAACTAATAAGAAATTTAATTTTTTAAATAATTTTTGTAATGATCTTTTGCACGAATGCTCTTTACTTCCATGTAAGCAGTAACGGAAAAAAAAAATTTCAAATGAAGTGTTTAATCCCCCCTCAGCCGTAATTCATGAAATCAACCGAGAAAAAAAATTTAATCTAAAGTGCTAAATATACATAAAGCAACTAATAAGAAATTTGATTTTTTAAATAATTTTTGTAATGATCTTTTGCACGAATGCTCTTTACTTCCATGTAAGCAGTAACGGAAAAAAAAAATTTCAAATGAAGTGTTTAATCCCCCCTCAGCCGTAGTTCATGAAATCAACCGAGAAAAAAAATTTAATCTAAAGTGCTAAATATACATAAAGCAACTAATAAGAAATTTAATTTTTTAAATAATTTTTGTAATGATCTTTTGCACGAATGCTCTTTACTTCCATGTAAGCAGTAACGGAAAAAAAAAATTTCAAATGAAGTGTTTAATCCCCCCTCAGCCGTAATTCATGAAATCAACCGAGAAAAAAAATTTAATCTAAAGTGCTAAATATACATAAAGCAACTAATAAGAAATTTAATTTTTTAAATAATTTTTGTAATGATCTTTTGCACGAATGCTCTTTACTTCCATGTAAGCAGTAACGGAAAAAAAAAATTTCAAATGAAGTGTTTAATCCCCCTCAGCCGTAATTCATGAAATCAACCGAGAAAAAAAATTTAATCTAAAGTGCTAAATATACATAAAGCAACTAATAAGAAATTTAATTTTTTAAATAATTTTTGCAATGATCTTTTGCACGAATGCTCTTTACTTCCATGTAAGCAGTAACGGAAAAAAAAATTTCAAATGAAGTGTTTAATCCCCCCTCAGCCGTAATTCATGAAATCAACCGAGAAAAAAAATTTAATCTAAAGTGCTAAATATACATAAAGCAACTAATAAGAAATTTAATTTTTTAAATAATTTTTGTAATGATCTTTTGCACGAATGCTCTTTACTTCCATGTAAGCAGTAACGGAAAAAAAAAATTTCAAATGAAGTGTTTAATCCCCCCTCAGCCGTAATTCATGAAATCAACCGAGAAAAAAAATTTAATCTAAAGTGCTAAATATACATAAAGCAACTAATAAGAAATTTAATTTTTTAAATAATTTTTGTAATGATCTTTTGCACGAATGCTCTTTACTTCCATGTAAGCAGTAACGGAAAAAAAAATTTCAAATGAAGTGTTTAATCCCCCCTCAGCCGTAATTCATGAAATCAACCGAGAAAAAAAATTTAATCTAAAGTGCTAAATATACATAAAGCAACTAATAAGAAATTTAATTTTTTAAATAATTTTTGTAATGATCTTTTGCACGAATGCTCTTTACTTCCATGTAAGCAGTAACGGAAAAAAAAAATTTCAAATGAAGTGTTTAATCCCCCCTCAGCCGTAATTCATGAAATCAACCGAGAAAAAAAATTTAATCTAAAGTGCTAAATATACATAAAGCAACTAATAAGAAATTTGATTTTTTAAATAATTTTTGTAATGATCTTTTGCACGAATGCTCTTTACTTCCATGTAAGCAGTAACGGAAAAAAAAAATTTCAAATGAAGTGTTTAATCCCCCCTCAGCCGTAGTTCATGAAATCAACCGAGAAAAAAAATTTAATCTAAAGTGCTAAATATACATAAAGCAACTAATAAGAAATTTAATTTTTTAAATAATTTTTGTAATGATCTTTTGCACGAATGCTCTTTACTTCCATGTAAGCAGTAACGGAAAAAAAAATTTCAAATGAAGTGTTTAATCCCCCCTCAGCCGTAATTCATGAAATCAACCGAGAAAAAAAATTTAATCTAAAGTGCTAAATATACATAAAGCAACTAATAAGAAATTTAATTTTTTAAATAATTTTTGTAATGATCTTTTGCACGAATGCTCTTTACTTCCATGTAAGCAGTAACGGAAAAAAAAATTTCAAATGAAGTGTTTAATCCCCCCTCAGCCGTAATTCATGAAATCAACCGAGAAAAAAAATTTAATCTAAAGTGCTAAATATACATAAAGCAACTAATAAGAAATTTAATTTTTTAAATAATTTTTGTAATGATCTTTTGCACGAATGCTCTTTACTTCCATGTAAGCAGTAACGGAAAAAAAAATTTCAAATGAAGTGTTTAATCCCCCCTCAGCCGTAATTCATGAAATCAACCGAGAAAAAAATTTAATCTAAAGTGCTAAATATACATAAAGCAACTAATAAGAAATTTAATTTTTTAAATAATTTTTGTAATGATCTTTTGCACGAATGCTCTTTACTTCCATGTAAGCAGTAACGGAAAAAAAAAATTTCAAATGAAGTGTTTAATCCCCCCTCAGCCGTAATTCATGAAATCAACCGAGAAAAAAAATTTAATCTAAAGTGCTAAATATACATAAAGCAACTAATAAGAAATTTAATTTTTTAAATAATTTTTGTAATGATCTTTTGCACGAATGCTCTTTACTTCCATGTAAGCAGTAACGGAAAAAAAAATTTCAAATGAAGTGTTTAATCCCCCCTCAGCCGTAATTCATGAAATCAACCGAGAAAAAAAATTTAATCTAAAGTGCTAAATATACATAAAGCAACTAATAAGAAATTTAATTTTTAAAATAATTTTTGTAATGATCTTTTGCACGAATGCTCTTTACTTCCATGTAAGCAGTAACGGAAAAAAAAATTTCAAATGAAGTGTTTAATCCCCCCTCAGCCGTAATTCATGAAATCAACCGAGAAAAAAAATTTAATCTAAAGTGCTAAATATACATAAAGCAACTAATAAGAAATTTAATTTTTTAAATAATTTTTGTAATGATCTTTTGCACGAATGCTCTTTACTTCCATGTAAGCAGTAACGGAAAAAAAAATTTCAAATGAAGTGTTTAATCCCCCCTCAGCCGTAATTCATGAAATCAACCGAGAAAAAAAATTTAATCTAAAGTGCTAAATATACATAAAGCAACTAATAAGAAATTTAATTTTTTAAATAATTTTTGTAATGATCTTTTGCACGAATGCTCTTTACTTCCATGTAAGCAGTAACGGAAAAAAAAATTTCAAATGAAGTGTTTAATCCCCCCTCAGCCGTAATTCATGAAATCAACCGAGAAAAAAAATTTAATCTAAAGTGCTAAATATACATAAAGCAACTAATAAGAAATTTAATTTTTTAAATAATTTTTGTAATGATCTTTTGCACGAATGCTCTTTACTTCCATGTAAGCAGTAACGGAAAAAAAAAAAATTTTAAATGAAGTGTTTAATCCCCCCTCAGCCGTAATTCATGAAATTAACCGAGAAAAAAAATTTAATCTAAAGTGCTAAATATACATAAAGCAACTAATAAGAAATTTAATTTTTTAAATAATTTTTGTAATGATCTTTTGCACGAATGCTCTTTGCTTCCATGTAAGCAGTAACAGCAAAAAAAAATTCAAATGAAGTGTTTAATCCCCCATCAGCCTTAATTCATGAGATCAACCGAGAAAAATATATTTAATTTAAAGTACTAAATATACATAAAGCAACAAATAAGAAATTTAATTTTTTAAATAATTTTTGCAATGATCTTTTGCACGAATGCCCTTTACTTCCATGTAAGCAATGACGGGAAAAAATTCAAATGAAGTGTTTAATCCTGTAAGGTATACACAAGATTCGATTCACAAGAATCGAACTTTTGAGTGAATGAATTAAAGAAGTTGCTTGAGATATGCTAATTTCGGCATACGCGCTTAGTATAAATACCATGCATCGTCATTAATGAAAAAAGGTTGTTAAGGTTGAAGGAAGGTTGTTAAAGTTGATAGATAAGCGAGAGGGAGCTACGAGGTAAACAGCTCCAGGTGTTAACCGGCGCGAGTGCTTAGCAGGCCCAAAGTTTACGTGGCAGTACTGCTGGTTTGACTCTCTGCTGGTTTGTGAGTATTTGAAATGTGTATTTCTATTGAATATTAATATCAAGCAGGGCGGTCGACCTGCAACGCCAAGCTAAAAAAAACAAAATAGACGCCAAATGAATAAACGCGCCAAGTACAAAAATTCGTCAGACCGCCGTACTGCTTATATACTCTGCACCGCTTGCTCCTATTCTCCCCATGTTAAAGCAGTTTGCGTAAATTATAAAATTCTGAATGAACCAAGCATCGTACAAAATTAAAACAAAAAGTAGAAGAATCCTATCAGCGAGTACTTTAAATTGAGATAAAAATGGACTTTCCAAGTTAAAAATTAACCGAGATATGGAATTTTTAATTTTCCGTAAAGTTAGGTGTTTTGCTAGATTTTAATTCTCGCCAGCGAATTTTTCGTCAACATTTTAAGAAGACCTGTAGAGTTTAATATTGAACAGATTCGATTGAGGCTTGGTTTTTTCGATAAGTTATTCGCTAACTTAAAATCTTTTATATGTTTCAGTTAAAAAAAATAAATATTTCTATCTTTAATTAGCATAAAACTGCAAAATTAGCATCTCAGGGCGATAGTACGCCAAAATGGCAAAATGGCAACCATTTTGGCGTAACGGTATTGTACCAACAACCGTTAACACTATCTCTTAGAGAAGAAATCGGTGAGCAGTGTTCACGCTGATTTATTTCTGAAAGTGAAATCTTAAGTAAGTGTATAGAATTTTTAATTATCTTGTATATACATGTCTGTATTTGTTTGTTTGTTTTATACGTCCATAGAAAATACTAAGGATTGAATTCAAATAAGGATTAATTCAATCCTTAGGATTTACTTTTTGCTACACCCACGTGGGTTTGCAAAAGTGTTTAGTGCGATATTACCCATTGTATTTAGATTGACTAGAATAGAAAAATGCCATCCAAATTACAATTAAAACGAAAAAACAACCAGGCCTATTACAGAGATTCGAAAAAACGAAAAGTGCTCCAATTAAGTGAACAAAGTGACACATTAGAAGGTCCTGGTAGAGATAAATCCCCACGCTATGAAATAAATGCTTCAAATGAAACAGTTGAAGCCAGTTGTATTGTGCAAACTGTAGAATCCAAAAATTGTTTGAAGAAAATCGCTGAAAAAACTACACACAGTAAAACATACTACAAAAATTATTATATGCTTAATAGAGAAAAATTAAGACATGCCAGGCAAACAAATTATGCACAAAAACGCAAGCGAATAACTATTACAAATGACCCCTTTCCAGTTAAAAAATGCATGCAAGTAAATCAGGAAACTGATTCTTTTGTATCCAAAATTTCTAATGAAAATCCTTTAGAATTAAATAAAATAAATGCTGATAAAGTGTCATTAGCAGGAAAATTAATAGATAATTCATTAGAATTAAGTGCTATTAACACTCCTATTGATGATTTAAAATTGCCAGACAAAGTTTCAAACACAAATTTGTCTTGTGACATAAACACAGAAAAATACATAGATCCATTAATGAAAAAGTTAATTGATGAAAATAAATTATCGGAAAATGCTCACATAGAATCTGAAAATATGATTAAATGGGCAGTAGCTGCACGAAGGACATATGTAAAACATTTAAGATCAAAGCTGCACCTAATAAAGTCTAAAATTGAAGTAGTACTTACTAAGACCAATTTGTGTCAAGAATCAAAAGATAAATATGAAATATTAACTGGCACATCTTTGCACTCGTATAGTTCTGAGCCATACTACACCGAACCTACGTACACAACTTTTAATGTCAACACTTTTCCCTTACAGTTACATACAGATGGTAAATGCTATAATATATTTGAACCCGCAATTGAAGGTAGCATGCCTGATAAAAAATGGAAATGTAATCCTAAAATATGCAACATAAATGAATATGAAAAATTACTTTCCAGATTAAATTACATTATGGGCAATATATGTTCTGATATATTATTGTCCTTAAAATTTATTTGTAACATGGACATTTGCAGTATAAATAGTACTACTACTCATACACATGGTAAAATGGGTCATCCATTAAGTTGTCACTTAGAACATGAAGAAATTTCAGATATGCTATTTTTACGAAGGTTATCACCACATTATCCATTTTTACGAGCTATATTAAGATTACTGTATGATATAAAGAGTTCAAACAAACACATAAACATAATACAAAATGCAATATGTAGCTTAGATATAAATGTTTTAAAAAGTTATGGAGATGAATACAAAAAGAGTGGTATCAGTTTTACTGCACATGGTATGGAATACAAAAATGAAGATGAAATATTTTGTAAATACAAAAAAGAACTACAAGTAATGAAAAAGAAAGTGTTAGATATGCCAACAAAGATTTGTATGTCCTGTCTAAAATTCCATTTTCAACATGATGTACGGAACATAAACAAACTCAGAGTGCCTTTAGAAGGTGATTTGTGGCAACAATTAGTTGCACACGTTAAAACCTTAAATTTGCCGAATGAATTCATTTGTATATTTTGCTTAAATAATTTTCGAAAAATGAAAATGCCACCTACTTCTCTAATCAATAATCTGTTTGTATATCCAGTGCCAAATGAAATTGCCATTCTAAACGTTCATGAAAAATTATTAATACAGAGAGCAAAAGCATTTCAGGTTGTTACAAAAATGGGTACAGTGTCAGGAAATAATAAACCTAGAAGCTTTTTAAATTGTAAGGTGGTAGGAAGAACATTTCATCTCCCATTACCATTAGAAAAGACTTTGGGAAGGTTGCCTAAACCTGAACAGTGTATTATTTCACAACAAGATCTATATGTGTTAGTACGGAGTATTCCAACAAACCAACGAAAGCTTTGGCAGACTTTAGTAAACATTTCAAATGTTTATAAGGCATTAATTTGGTTAAAGCAAAATAACCCCCTGTACAAAAACATAGTTTTACCCAATTGTGCAGATAATTTATTTAATGAGTTAGACAATATAAATGCTCAGTTTGAAGCAATAAATTCAGAATTTGATGAACAAAATGAATTTCCTGAGAACAAAAAAACTGATATAATTTATCCTAATGAGTTACACAAAAATAATACTGTTTTGTTTGAGGAATGTAATGTGCAAAAAGTTACAAATAAAATTAATTCTCGGGCAATGTTGACACAAAAAGACTTTAATGATGAATACTATCAGCATCTCACAATTAATTCCATAAACGAAGAAAAAATTAATAAATCAGCTACAGAATTGTATCAACTATTGAAAATTGATGCGGATTGCATAGACAATAGAGATTTAGAATTGGAATTAAAATGTTTTCCCGATTTGTTTCCTGTAGGACGTTACGGGATGACCGAAACACGATCTACTAAGTTGAGTATATTTGAATACAGTAAGCTGCGTGTAATGTCCTGTGATAGTCGATATAGATTGAATATGCAATATTTGTTTTTTCTATTAAATTTGACAAATATACGACAACTAGCTGCAGGAATATACCAAAAAATGAACACTTCATCTGTAAAATATACGGCCAAGGAATATTTAAAAATGTTAAATGATAATGAAATAGATAGTTGCTTGAAATCAATATTTGCTAGATTACGAAATTCACCATCATTTTGGTACAAACCTCGTTCTGAAATTAATACTATGATTATCGCATATGGCCCCGCCACTTTCTTTCTAACTTTAAGTCCAGGAGAATATAACTGGAAGGATTTAGATTCTTACTTAAGACAGGTTAATGTAGAAAATTCTAAGGGAAAATCTACATCTGCCCTAATAGCAATGGACCCAGTATCTACATCACGTTTTATTAATAATAAATTTAAGGCTGTAATGGACTTTATATGTAGCAAAAATGGACCATTGGGTGAGGTTATACATTATGTTTGGCGCCGGGAATATCAATCTCGGGGAATGCAACATTTTCATATTTTATTATGGGTCAAAGATGCCCCTGTAATTGGTGTATCAACCAACGATGAGATGGCAGCTTTCATTTCAAAATATATTACATGTGCATTACCAGATGAAAAGCTATTTCCAACATTACATAATCGAGTAAAACGTTTTCAAACACATTATCATAACAATTATTGTATGCGTTTAAAAAAAATACAAAAAGGAAAGGTGAGGACATGTAGATTTGGGTTTCCCCGTACTCAAACAAAGACACTGACTATTCGTTCAGTAGCCGCATCTATTTATGGTAGAAGAAATTTGAGCCCTAACAGTAGACTGTATGATTTACCGCGGACAGAAGAAGAAAGGTATATTAATGATTACAATGCTCCTATTTTATTAGCATGGGAGGGCAATATGGACTTGCAAGTCGTTTGTGAAAAATCCACTGTTTTAAGTCATTACATAACAAAATATCAAACAAAGGCAGAAAAGAGTTTCAATGTAGATGTATTTAGTGATATTAATTCGAATAAATCTCTCCAATCACGTTTGTGGAATATTGCAATGCGAAGTTTGAGTAGTCGGGAATGTGGTGCTTTAGAAGCTGCTGATACACTGTTGGGTATTTCTTTATATGGAAAAGACAGAAACACTGTCATTAGGTATATAAATGTTTACAAAAAACGTCAAAGGAAACTAAAAAATTACAAACAGATACAGGAATTAAATGAAAATTCAACTGCTATATTTGAATTATCTTTAGTTGATGATTACTATCCTGCACGCCCACATGAATTAGAAAATGTATGTTTATATGATTTTGCTAAGTATTATGACATTGTTAAAGAAACAAAAAATAATTCGGTAAATAATTCGGTCTGGTTTAATAAAAATTTCACAATCAATAAAACACAAAATAAAAGATCATGTGTGGTATAGTACAAAAGCTTGTGTATTAACAGAAATTCAAACTGTTCAGAATATTCCAATTAATGTAAATATCAGCAAAAAAATGCCTCCTGGGTATTTGAATAGTGATGGAGTATCATGCTATGCAAATGCTATATGCCAGTGTATATTTAGTTTTGACAAAATTATTTCAAGTATCGCTCGTGAAAGTTCTGTTTGTCAAACACTAAAAATGTTAAGTAAAAAACACATACAAGGAGACTGTCAAATGGACACTATGGGTCTCAGAAAAGAATTAGAAATACCCTTTATCAACAATGAACAGCAAGATGCAGAAGAATTTTTAACTGCACTAATTAACCAAAATGAGGTTCTAAATGATTTAACAACGAATATAAATTTGCGTACTAAAAAATGTCGAAACCCAGCCTGCGGATACACTGTCACACAACACGACAAAATCAATTTTATTCGATTATATGCTGATCAGGCTCACAAATCGATTCATATCAAAAAATTAATTGAAGATTTGTGTCGATGGGAAACCTTAGATAACCAAATGCGATGTCAGGAGTGTGAGGGATTTTGTTCAATGAAATCTGAATTGGAGGTGCCTGCAGAAATTATTATATGTCAAATTATGATTTGGGATGCAACAGGGAATAAAAAAAATTTTAAACATTACGGGTGTGCCTAAAACCATACTAAAGTTCAAAAATCAAAACTATAAAATTCAATCTGCAATATTTCATGAAGGTATAGGTATACAATCTGGTCATTATAAATCGTTAATTCGGATAGAAAACTCATGGATAATGGCAAATGATTCCCAAATTTTTAAGGTAGACAAATGGCCTCGAAACAGTAAAGACGTGTACCTATTATTTTACAAAAAGATTTAATAAATTGTTTCATATGACAACTTTCAAGGGATAATGATGCAATTCTTCTTAATATAGTAACACATATCAGCCCGAGTGGTAATCAAATTGGTCTATGCCCATAGGTGACTCTCTCGACCCTGATAGAAAGTGCGTAGAGCCAACTACCAGTGCCATTGCAGTCACTTTCTTTGCCAGTTTATTGTAGATAGAGTGCTCAAATTGGTCTGTGCCCATAAGCGACTGTCGTGACTCTGCTAGAATGTGCGTAGAGCCAACTACCAGTGCCATTGCAGTCACTTTCTTTGCCAGTTTATTGTAGATAGGGTAGTCAAATTGGTCTGTGCCCATAAGCGACTGTTGTGACTCTGCTAGATTGTGCGTAGAGCCAGTGCCATTGCAGTCACTTTATTTGCAAGTTTCTTGTAGACAGATTGGTAGACCTCAAGTGGGTCAGTTAGGGTTTTCATGTCCATGATTCTCAGTTACAATTTAGGGAAGGGGCTGGTACCTGGGTAAAGAAATAAACCCCTAAATATTTGTAACTGATGATGAGACTCCAGATATCAGGCAATTGTTTGCCGGCAAAAGCCCAGTTTGTGAATGGTTATTTACCTATTTCAAAAAAATAACTGATATCCACTAAAAAAACTTTTAAAAAGTAAAAAAAAACGCCAAGCTTCAAAATAAAAGTTACGACTAAAAAATGGTGTGATATCAAATATCCAAGCTTATTAAGTTCTGGTACTTAATTTCCTAATCACGAAATTTTCACATCTAAGTGAAGTGGTTAAGCATGACTTGTTGATAGAAACCCTTCTTCCCTAGACCAAACTCATCATAACCTGCTTCTGAAAATTTAAATTATATATATTTATACATGCCAGGCTTGGCGGACGTCTTAAAAATAAAATCATTAAAATAACAGAAAGCCAAAAAAAAGTTAATGTGAATATAAAACATCAATTTCAGATTTTAACTGCGCACTGCGGTGCCCTGTTAGAGAATATGTTCATAGCATCATTCCAACAAAAGATACGACACAAAATGGTGTTATATCCAGTTTTATTAAGCACTGGGACTAAATCACATTTCTTAACGGATTTTTAATGGGATATTAGTCATTTTAATCAGTCTTCTTTTTTAAGTTAATGCATGATGTCAAACAAAACAAACCGTTAGCTAGAAATAAAAATAATAAATAATGTTGTCATTCCCCAAAGGAACAATTTTGCATTAAACAACAAATAATATTAATACCATGCTTTGGAGTTACGTTGCCCAAATGTAACGTGAAAAGAAATTTCAAATTTATATAATAATTCGTGACAATCTTAAAACTGTTGCTACATTCATTTTAAAAGTAACCAAATAATAATAAAATAACCAAATATTTGCATAAATAACTAAAATGAATAATTTATACAACCAAATAACATACTTTCGACGTTTCAACAGACAAAAAGACGGCCGCCAAGCCTGGCATGTATAAATATATATAATTTAAATTTTCAGAAGCAGGTTATGATGAGTTTGGTCTAGGGAAGAAGGGTTTCTATCAACAAGTCATGCTTAACCACTTCACTTAGATGTGAAAAATTCGTGATTAGGAAATTAAGTACCAGAACTTAATAAGCTTGGATATTTGATATCACACCATTTTTTAGTCGTAACTTTTATTTTGAAGCTTGGCGTTTTTTTTTACTTTTTAAAAGTGTTTTTAGTGGATATATATATTCCGTACAAGTAGTACGTATGCTTATTGCTGTAAAAGCAAATTCTATATGTGCAACGAATTCAATAAACATTGTTTCATGTATAAACTGTGTTTGCATCAAATTCATTTAGAGTGCCACTTTAAATTATATACACCCAAGTCTGGGTAGAAGTGAGCATTATTCTCTATAATCCCCCCTCAGCCGTAATCCATGAAATCAACCGAGAAAAAATATTTAATTTAAAGTACTAAATATACATAAAGCAACTAGTAAGAAATTTAATTTTTTAAATAATTTTTGCAATGATCTATTGCACGAATGCCCATTACTTCCATGTAAGCAGTAACGGAAAAATAAATTCAAAGAAAGTGTTTAATCCCCCCTTAGCCGTAATCTATGAAATCAACCAAGAAAAAAAAATTAATTCAAAGTACTAAATATAAATGAAAATACTAATAAAAAATTTAATTTTTTAAATAATTTTTGTAAAGATCTTTTGCTCGAATACCCATTGCTTCCATGTAAGCAGTAACAGAAAAAAAATGCAAATGAAGTGTTTAATCCCCACTCAGCGGTAATCCATGAAATCAACCTATAAAGAATATTTAATTTAAAGTACTAAATATACATAAAGCAATTAATAAGAAATTTAATTTTTTAAATAATTTTTGTAAAGATCTTTTGTTCGAATGCCCATAACTTCCATGTAAGCAGTAAGAGGAAACAAAATGCAAATGAAGTGTTTAATCCCCAGTCAGTCGTAATCCATGAAATCAACCGAAAAAAAAGATTTTATATAAATTTCTAAATATACATAAAACTACTAATAAGAAATTTAATTTTTAAATGTTTTTTATAAACATTCTTTGGTCGAACACCCAATACATTCACGTAAGCATTACCAGAAAAAAAATGTAAATGAAGGGATTAATTCCCACTTTGTTGTAATCCATGAAATCAACAGAAAAAAAAGAAAAAATATATAATGTACTAAATATGCATAAAACCACTAATAAGATTTTTAATTTTTAAATAATTTTTGTAAACACTTTTTGGCCGAATGCCCATTACGTTCATGTAAACAGTAATAGAAAAAAATTATGAAGTTTTTAATCACCACTCAACCATGTTCTATAAGTTCAATCCCAAATAAGAAAAAAATATTTAATTTAAAGCAGTAAGTATGCTTAGAATAACTAATGAGAAATTTAATTTTTTAAATTATGTCATAAGCAATTTTTTCTTTATTGCATAGTATTTCTGTGTCAACAGTAACATAAAATTAATGCTAATGAAGTGTTTAATCACCATTCTGCCGTAATCTATGAAATCAAACCCCAAAATTAAAAAAAATAATAATTTAAAGTACTAAATATACATAAAATAACTAATAAGAAATTTAATTTTTTAAATATTTTTTAAACATTTTTCCCTCAAATGTATAATGTTTTCATATAATCAGTTCGGATTAAAAAAAAATTCATTTTTTGTTTCAATAATCTAGACAACATTACTTCTTTAAAATATTAATATATACAGGAGCATAAAGATGCAAACAATGGTAAAAAATGCATTTATGTTGGATTTACATTTTATTAATGATACTATTCGGAGAAACTGTACCGGAGAAAAATTGTTATAATATTAAAACATTTCTTTACAAAAAATCTATTATTATTTCATAGAGATGAAAATTAATAGACACAATTAATAAAAAAAAATCAATAAAAAACCTGTTTTTATACACTTACTCAAATATTTGTACAATTATTGCTATCTTATACACATCATATATATGGATATAAGTATATGGAATATAATAATAAAAAAAAATTGAAATTTTAAAAATTTCTAAAAAGTAGGTGCTGAAGTATATAATTTATAGGAAAATAAAATTTTTTTGACATTTAGAAAAATTTATTAAGATTTGTGCATTTCAGAGGAATTAAATTTGAAGTCGTCTTTAATATTTAATGGAATATTACACTGTTACATGTATTTAATACTCTGTAGCTGAACTTTCAATTTTATAATGTGTATGGAGTATACAAATTATTAGCAACATATATTTCATATATAATTAAGTATATATGAAAGAGTCATATATACTTAGTAAATATAGGAGAGATAATCAAAATAATTATAAAGGCTCTATAAGACTAATAGGATACTTATTTGGTAGAACATGCAGGAAACGTAAAATTCATCGTATATTTTTAGCATTGCTTGTATAGTAAAATGTCACAAGGAACATATAAAAGTGCGTATTTGAGATTATCGCCCAGCTTTAATAGTGATGTGTGATGGAATTTTAGGCTATATCAAAGCTTTCAAATTCGCAATGCGAATAATTTAGCTGGGATTCTCAACATTTTAGGCGCCTGATACATTTAATGAATGCATTTATTACAAAAATCCTTTCCTACAAAATATATACAGTTGACAATACTTATACTAACAGCGAAATTAGACATTCTCTGAAATAATCCATATGACAAAAATCACATGTAACTTACACAAAAATTACACATATCATAAAACCTTGGCGGGGGAAAGGTTACCTAGTGGTTTGCTTATTGGAATACGGTACTGAATGTGCTTGGACCGAATCCCGGGAAGAGACTACGCCGGGCATGGGCACATGGAATATGTAGGGTAGAAAGTTCCTCCATGTGGCATGTTTGTGAGAGGGGGAACGAGTCCCTGGCGATGCTTGGAGAAAATTTTGAGCGTACTAGATATCATATGTACTGAGATGTTGAAAGATAAGCAATAGGCATACATTTATTAGCAATATACGTTATCAGGCGTTTAGTAAAGTGCAACATAAGCGTCGGTAAAGCCCCAAACATTGAACACACCGGCATTTTAGAGGCAAGTTAGAACTGACTTCACAGTTAACAATATAAAATACTTAATATGAAATAATATTAGTTAACCTATGCGATGCACTCATTACAAGAAACCAACAAATCTTGCAGTGATTGGACGAATTTTTAAGACAAAATTGCACCCCGCATCAAAGCAACAATATAAACTTGGCTTTCTTCAACTACATTTTTATTCATTAAATTAATGATTACATCAGCTTTGTAATTCTAAGCTTTGTATGTTCTAAGTATTTTTAAGAAGCTTTTGCTACGATTATCCACTTCTATCAGGTTTGCAGAATAAACATCATATGTTTCATTTATTTATAAAAAAGTAATATAATACCCTTTTCATGAATCTAATTTTGAGATGAAGGAAAGTAAATTTATTTTGTTTACATTATAAAATAATTTTAAAGAGTTCGAAAAATTTTGGTAATTTTTAAAGCAAAATTTCACTTTTAGCTAACCTTAAAATTATTGAGGCTACATCTTTTTGGGGATCATTTTAATCTACGTAAATTATATATCTAATCCCCTTTCCGTTCTTTTCCGACCATATTTTATGCTATACCAATGTGAGTATGTTTTTTTTATTAATATTTGTATGTTATAAAAAAAAACCTATTATTCATTACATGTGTCAACACATATTATCAATCACATTACAAAACTTATATTGCCAAAGAAATCCTTAGTTTTCCAGTATTTGTAACTATAATAATGTTATCCATCTACATTTGAAAATGAAGAGTGGAATGATTATTCTTGAACATGAGATCCATCAAATTTCCAAGTTAATGGCATCAGTGACAGCGAAAATGAAATACGAAACTTATTTAAAGGCGAATAAAATTTAATATCGGATAAGTATTATAGTTATTTTATTGTAATAAAACTATGATGGCAAGTCTTCATATACAATTTCTGAAATAACAGCCATTTTTTTTTTGGGGGGGGGGGGTTATACATTAAAAAATGGTACTTTCTTCATTAACTTAAGAAGTTATAATTCTGAAGTATATTAGAGACTAAGAACACGCGTTTTTTCATCATAATGTAGATTTCTTTTACAGAATAAACTTAATATCCAGAATTACGATGGCCCTATATTCAGATTAATTAATGAATAAAATATTAATATTGGTCAATAAAACAATTTATTTACAATTTCAGGGCATTTCTGTGTCTTCTAAAATAATCTGGTCACTGAGAAAAAAATTCAGCAAATAATAACCCTATGATAGATAAATATAAAAAATCAACAAAACTAGTAAATTTTCTAAGTGATTGAAAACACCTTTGAAACTCTCTATAAAATTGTAATTATAACACTCATTTTAAATTTCAGCTGCATAAAACTACTTAATGTTTTCTTTTTATCGAGAGACACGTAAAAAAATCGCATACCTTGAAATAATGGGGATTGCAAGCTAGCAAAGTAAACAAACCGACAACGTGACCACGACGTGGCCAAAACGATCACGGTAACTAAGATAAATAACTCACATAGCATTATTTATTTTGGGGAGTTTTTTACTTAATTTCTAAGGCTTTGGCATTAACTTTTTACAGTAACTTTTAGCACAGTTCAGAAGAAATCTGTTCATATCTTAAATCCCTTTTCGAAGGATTGACGCACATATGCTGTTTTTGAGAATTTGGTGTGCCGGATCCCTTTAACAGGAAATTAAAGAAGAGCACGTTTGCTTACAATCGAATATTATATAAACAAAGCAGTAAATAAAGATTTCATGCAAGACTTTTTATTTAATCAATTCCTGGATTTCATTTGTTTGTTTACTACTTATTTGTTTTATTACTGTCTAAAGGAGGCCCACGCGGTTGATGGTCGGACCTCAGATCACTTAGCATCTCTCAGTGTTTATGGTCCTATCTTGCGGAAGAAGACTCACTTTCAAAATCTAAATGAAATTTTGCAGGTTTCAAGGTGGATTTTAAATTTTTTGTCATTTAGCTATGGCGTATAGTCCATGTAGTTATTTGGAAAAAATACTGGAAGAAACTTAGTATTATCTTGAGGCCCGATGTTGAAATGTGGCCAGCAATTCCTTTAGGGTTCGTCGAATAATGGTTGTTGAACGAAGTTGAAAATATTCTTTCTGAAACATGTTCTTTCTTCTTTTTTTCTGCGGAAGAACTTGGCGTGAGACATTTGCACAATATACCACGGACATTCCTGACTAAAAACCTGGGAGCACCGTACTGGTGAGCCAACATTATCTCTTTTTACTTCAAAGCACCCTCAGGCACGACATCTGCACCGCTCGTACCTTCCCCCACCCACTGATATCGTAGAGGAACTTTCCTGCTTACGGATTTCACTTGCCGATATTCGGCCTTCACACGATGATATTTCATTGCGTTCGTCACGATTCGAACTGAGCAACCCGAATCCGACGCCCAACGCGCTACCACAAGGTGACCCCAGGCCAAAATAAAATTTAAAAAAAAATTATTTGTTATATGCTTTAGCGTAAAAAAAATTCACATATTGGAAAGGTTGATAGATTTAATGCACAGAATAACTTTGAAAGAAAATAATATCCATGGTTTTAGATATGTGAACAGTCTAATCAAAATCGTTGTAAATATTTGGCAAATTAACTCTTAGGTATGCAATAACGTGTTTGAAAACATTATGTAGAACATAGGAATTTAAGAACTATGAAAATGTTGATGCTCTCAAAACATTTCTCTACAGACCATTATTTATTTTTGCTCCCATGCAAAGGCCTTGTCCTTAGATATTTGCTTGTTATCACCGTGGTACTCTTGTCCTCTTTGTTATGGGGGCACCATATAGGTGGTCCAGCTTCGCCCCCATGAACCGGTCCTGTGATTTTGAACCGAAGCAAGTGACGAGACCGAAAACACTTGACCCCGCACCTCCAGAGGTAAATTTGAGAACTTGGAGGACATTGCAGCCACGACAGATTTTTCGTGCACGAGCCGTCGTTAGTGTACACGGCAGTGAATTTGTCAGGGACCGGCATCGAACCAGGAACGTTCAGATCACTGGCTCGCTGTCTTTACCAACCGGGCCACTGCGTCCCGCTGAAGACCATTATGAAAGCAGGGAATTTAAAATTCTTGCTATGTGTCACTAAATAAAATTCTAGCGAGAAATCAGATAATTATGTCCCTTGCAGAAATTACAGGAACTTCGGAAGTTATTTAAGATCTACTTGGAATGCTGCTGTTATATTTTTTTCAGATATTTTATATTTCAGTTTACATAATTCTTTGCAAAGAATTCCATTAATTACATTTGCAGTTGAGCTTAATTATGTTAAGTTGCTGCGATGATGCTTTGACTATGATTTAAATCATAAGGATAGATGTACTTTTGTGCAACACTCGTTAATTTCTAAATTCGTTAATTTCTAAATCTATATTCGTTAATTTCTAAAAGATTATTTTAAGTTTAAGGTTTCCTTTCAGATGTCTTGGTTTGCAAGTGACGAATACTAGAATTGTGCACTTCTTTAATATCTTTTTGGGAATGTTAAATTATATCTCCCAGTCAAATTATGAAATCTTAGACCTAAATCTAAATTTAATGCCTTGTTTCATATCAATGCTTTTCAATCAATACTACAGTGATTAACAGCATTAGTATTAAATCCTGTGTTTTCAACTGTTGATATCAGATGTGACACTAGAAATTTTTTGAAATTATTTAATATTTTTTTCAAACTTTCTTTCGTAAAATTAATTTAATGAAAGCAACTCCTGATTAACTTTCAAACGAAAGCGACACTATTAAAGTTAAAGAAATGCGTTTATATGGTATAAAAGGAAGAATGAAAGCTATAAATAAAATTTTGAAATGAGAAATATATTTTTTTTCCTTTTGCATATAAATGGTTAAAGAAATATTATAGATCGCATATCAATTCATAATATCTTCCACTCCTTAGAAATAATTGCTTTCCAGAAGTATAAAACCCATTAAAACTGCATAAATTCGGTATATCTCCCGATAGGAACTAATAAACGACAAATATTTTTATGCCGCATGGAAATCAAATATTGACATTGCTGGGTAATAATTTTCACCTGAATGAATAATCAGATCCTCAAGGCAATAAAATATTTCCTCTTATGAAACTCCTCCAAATATCATAAACAGAATAAGTTTTCAAATTATTTTCAATGTATTTACTTTGGTATCTGGTCCCGTGGCAATGATAAAGTGGAAAAAATAACAAATTGACCCGGCGGATGACAAAAAGATTAGATAATCACCCGTATATTTATTTTAAGCAATTTTTATAAAATGAAAAAATACTCCATAAAAATTTATTTAAAAATATTTACTACAAAACACTGAAAAATATTTATTCTAAAACAATGAAAATATTTATTCTAAAACGATTGAAAGGATTTTCTCCCTTTGCCTTGATTTTTTTAATTTAGTATTTAATATATTAATATTAATGCAAGGATGTTCTCCTACAGTACTATCAGACAAACTTTAGTACATATCTAAAACATATCAAAGCATTTTTAGACATTACTTTTATTTACTCTTTACTGTATAAATAGTTACGCAATTCTTTTGAAAATGTTTTACATTCTTTAAGAAAATTGTAATAAAAAACGTACTTGGAGGACGTTTCCTCCAACAGCGGTAGCCACAATGTAACTGTGACCAAAATGGGAAAACGAACTTAGATTACATGGCAACAAAGATGTGTTTTACTTCTGTTTGTTGAATTATTTATCCTCCATGCAGCACATGTTGGTAGAAGCGTGCATGGCAAGTTGTAGCACATAGTGAGGTCACACTACAACTTATATACCTATAGCAATTCATAATCAGGTCACACTCTGACCAATATGTGAAAGATATTTGTAATATCATTGTGCCAGAGCATAAACATTTGAAAACAATTACTTGATTTTTAAATTGACTAGTTATAATTCTTGTATAATTGTGTTACAGTGGTTTGACGTAGTATGACGTAGCCCATCTAAGGTCTCGCATGACATTGCGACACCTTAGATGGGCATGTTTCATTTGCTTCTCCCATCTGATCATAGCAATTGTCTCAATGAGACATCAAATGCTAAATCAAAATCGTCTTACAGTGATTTAATGTGTTTATGTAAGTTCCATTTTTGTATGGGTTGCTAGTTGAGTCTTTAGAATTCAAAATTGAGATCACGGAAGTTTTAAGGTAACTATATATGTGCGTTTTCATGTGTTCGCGTTCCTAATGCTCATTATCTAAGCACTTATTGTTGAGTAAATATTCAAAACTTCTCTACTGGAGTGCGCCGGAAATGAAAACAACTATTTTTAAATCAGAAAGTATGACACAGACCAATGATTTTGAAAAAAAAATATCCAATCGGTAAATTTTAATTTTCCCAATGTAAGTCGAAGAGGTGAAGATTTATGAACTTGTCGATCTCGTAAAATGTGTCCGAGGCATATAAAGCAAGAAATAAAAATGTTAAATTGAAAGGTCAGTGACACTAGGGAAACTAGATTTGAGGAAGTTATCTAGCAGATGAGAGTTTCAAAATTCACGTTAGTGGTGTTAGTTGTGAGATCTCCATGTAAAACCTTTTTGTAACTTGGATACTTCTCTATGTTTGCCTTCAACCATTCTTAGTGTTATACTCGAGACAGTTAGCAAATAAATTCTAGCTCCATATTTGAACTATGGTCATAATTTTGCCGCCTCCTTTGGTACTACATGTCAATAGTAAATTAACAAAAATAGTTAAATGTCTGGATTGACTATTACTAAATCAATGGAAATAAAAGGATTATTTTTATAGTAAATCCAACGGTATGATTATGTTCCTAAACAAAAAATTAAATTGTCCTTCTGGAAGATTTATCATTTCGCTGTTTACTCAAAAAAGAGGAATTAAGTGTAAAACTTGTTGGCTGTAATACTAAAAAAATACACTTCCTAAAAATCATCCTTTTTTTCCCCAGTAATCGAGATTCATTAGTAAACAGATGTAAAAATATCCGTCTTTCGGAATGTTTGAATGAGTTAATCATATCATTTGTTTAACCTGCGAAAAAAAATTGCACTCTGAAATTTTAATTATATCAATATATTCAAATATTTATCATGTTGTTTATACAAATTTTTTAATAGGTTTTTATCACTTGCGGGATTTCAGTATAATATTTTCTAATAAATGAGAGATAAAACACACAATGTAATCTACATTCGGTAGCAATAAATATTTAATATATATATATATATATATATATATATATATATATATATATATATATATATATATATATATATATATATATATATATATATATATATATATATATATATATATATATATATATATATATATATATATATATACGGTTTTTTAAGAAGCATATAAACTACTTATGTTTTTAATGCAGAAAAATTATCATTAAAGTATTTAAAAAAACTAAATTTATTTTAAACACGCATTTTATGAGACGAGAATTTAAAAAGGAAACTATTTTAAGTAAATAAGAGAATGTGAGAGCTATTCCATTTCTCATACAAGGCAGTTTTTATGTAATATCAAAAGCGGTAATTTTGATAGTGTTTATACATTTGATGCAAAAATGTAGAGAAAGCATATATTAACTTTTTTTGCATTTAAATAAACTTCTGTTATATGAAAACCCTTTACGATTTTCTTCAAACTGCATTTATTAGAAGCATGTCTAATTTGATTCCGTCTCATTTTATTCTTTAGTTTACTAATTTTATTTACAAATGACACGTAAAGAATCATTTTAAATGAATATTTTTTTAGGAAATCATGAAGTCAAATATTTTGTAACAATCAGGAATTGAAGTGAACATAAAAATAATTATCCGTATTGACATTTCTTTTAAAATATTTGAAGCCTTATGTATCAATACTATTGTTTCAACTGTATTGTAAAAAATATATTTTACCCCGAGAAAAGTACTAAAAAATCCAAAGTTTTAATGATGAAAATATCAACATATTTATTCTGCCCTTTACACCCTCTTTAATATATCTTCAAAAATAAATAATTGTAAATATCAATGATAAGTACACAAACTAACACTTGTATTTAAGTACAAATAGTTCTTCCTATTTTTTTTTCGTTCCAGTTTGAATAACAGGATTCACAATGGAAAAATTACTAAAGAAGTTTGAAAAAATGTAGTTAACACACTTAGGATTTCAAACACAAATGTTTTAAATGGTAAAGGAATCGTCTATTTACATAATGTAATGTATGTAGAGAGAGCTCTCAATGTAAAGAAATGTGAAATTGTTACTGTTTGTTTTGTTTAGTTCGTATCTTTAATTAAAACACCATGTTATGGAAAAACTTTGAAAATAATAATTCTTCAAATTGAGGGTTTAGTTCAGTTGGTAGATGGTTAATCATGCATTTTTGACAAAAATAAATTATTCTGATTTTAGAATAATAAATATGGAATATTTAAAGTTCAGGTATTTAGTTTTGAAAACTCTTTTCTCCGTTTGTCTTTTTTAACGATATGTGGCTACACATACTTTTAAATCTTAAATAAGAATTTTGGTAAACTATAAGTCCATAAGTACTCCTGAAGATGGTCCTGGCCTATACGTGTCTGAAGTGCTTCTGATGGTGATTATTAATTCTAAAGTTTGATTATGGTTATTTACAAAGAGACGAAATACAAAATATAAATAAAACCAGATAATAAATCTATGGTGCCAGGTATAGAGGACCTAAATCAAAAACAGTAATTTTAAATAATTGTTAGCATTGATTAAAAAAACCCGAAAATCTTTTGACTTGTATAATAGGCTTAAGTCTATCAATTTTGTATACAACAGTACATTTCTTTGTAGAAAATACTCAACTCGAAATTATTGTTATGCGATTGGATAAAAGCCAATAACTTGATATATTTAAATCACTGTTTTTGACTTAAGCCCTTTATACCGGGCACCATAAAAATATGAAAACAGTGAAGTTTACTAATAGCAGCGACATCTCTAAAACAAACCGGTTTCTGAGTTCTCAATACCACTCCCAGATCTTATACAGAAAACTTACTATAATGGAAATATGGATATCGGAGAGTAAATATACAACATTCTAATTGCAATATCTTTTTTTATTTCTAGCTATGAGTACAAGATAAATATTTTTGATATATAAATATGCCCGCAACTAAATTTTAAAAATTTGAAGAAATGAATTTGGGCAAGAACTTTCAACCTATAAACTTTAAAAGTGATGATGGAATCAGGAAAAAATAATAAAACAGTTTTTATTATTGATTTCTTGATAGCTATCTTCTAACACTAAATATAAGTACTTTTTGCTCGGGAAATTAAAAAAGTTCTTCTAACGAAATTCCAAGACGTGTCATAAGGATCAATAATTGACAAAATATCTAAATTAAGTGGTAATGTAAAATACAAAGATCTACGCACATACACATATACATATTTTAATGCGATGGTAGCAAGCCTGGTTAGAGAACAACTAAAAGATACATATATGCCAATAAAAGATTGAATAAAAGAATATATGAAATAAAAGAATATGTATGCCAGTCAAAAACCTAAAAGTAAAAAAGGACAATCTAGAAAATTAGAAAATATTATGTGTCATATGTTTTCAAAGTTATGTATGCACACATATCGTTAAGAACATATTTCCTACCAGCTATGGGTGGTCAAAAGATACATAGAAAACTTGTCCCACAGAAAGATAAGCAGCTAGAAGGTGAGATGATATTTAGAAATTTGGCCTGAGGAACTTGAATGCAAAATGCGAAAATCTTTAGAAACACCTTCAAATGTATGTTACAAAATTAAATTGTTGCAAATTTGTGTATAAGAATAAATACAAAAAAAACTGTCAAGCAGAATCAAAATGACCCAGAGCAACTGTCTGAAAAACTGTACCTGTAGTTAAAGTAAGAAAAAAAAGTATGTGAAAAAAATCCACTTATTTTTCTTTAATTCTTAACCGAATCTATTATCAGAATCTATTATACGCTTATACGCTAATTCACATAAAATATCATTAGAAGAAATCGTAGCAATAGTCAGACCTTTCATACAAAACAGGATATTTTGTATAAAGTTACAGTCGCCGGATATAACATACAATTCTCCCTGCACAGACGACGCTCAAGAGTGTCTCTCGGGGCGAAGTCGAATTTACTGTTTCAGTCTTCGCATAGATTTTAGATTTGTCTGAAATTCTTAATCTGAGAACACAAAAACTCTATATTTATTCTTTAATTTGTAATCCTTAGTAAGCTTATCTACACCGAGTTAGCTGGCATTGGACTTTGAGAGTAGATATAAAGTCTAATCACAGTTCCACAATTTCGCTGCAACGTAAGAAGACTAAAAGTTCTCTTAATACGGAAATGAAGGTTGGTAAAGGACGAAAACTATACAGAGAGGACTTTAGAATTCAAGGCATTGTGCAGCCATTTATTTTAATCTAAGATGTTAGAGTTGAATTAGGGAACGCTTCATGATAATTCCCTAGGGATGGCTTCATGATATGTCTTGATATGGCTCCATGATATGTATTGATAAGAGTTTCTCGGCTACATAAAATGAGTTGCATAATGGAAGGTAGGGTTACCCCTGAACAGGGAAAATGAGAGTGAAAACCTTAAAAGATCTTGTCTAAAGGCTCCTATGAACTTATTTGACCGTGGAGATTAAGAATATTGCTTTAAACGAGGTCGTAAATTTCCAAGGTTTATAGGCCTTGCCGTTATCCCAAGTTTCCCCTGTTTAGCATGCATTCCTGGTTTTGTGTATACATATAGGTGAAATCAGGGAAAATATGAAATGATTTAATTATCATCCATAGTTATCATCATAGTACCATAATTATCATCATAGTGTTGTCATGGGTTACACTGTTTATAATACTTTAATTCATAAGGAAATGTGTTTAATAATGTCGCAGATTCAATACCTCACGGTTTTAAATTTGTCAGTAATACCACGTTGGGAATTATTTAAAAAGGCACAAAATTCTGCTTTTTAAACTCTGGGAAGGACAATCAACTGTTTTTTGGAGACATTATACTTAAACTTTTCTAGTTTAAATTCACTACTGTATGTTAAATGTGGAATTTGTATTTAACATGTTTCAAAATTCTTTCGCAAATAATGATTTCAAAAATTTTATGCCAAAACTAATTTTTGAACGATAATCAATTCCAAAGTCATAAAGTTGACGGTAGATATTTCTGAGGAATAGGAATATTTTTCGTCGAAAATGGTAAAATATAAGTTTAGTTTGCTTTCTAAAATATAAATAATTTGTTAACAATAAAAATTTATCTAACTAAATATCTAATACATATTTATTTTTTAAAATCCATGTTAAGTTCCTAATAGAATTATAAGTAACAACTTTTTTTATTATTTATTGTGCTTTAAAGCAGTGACGAAAATTTTTTATTGAAATTTTAGTTTCAACAAAAGTTTTTTTATAAACTTTTAGTTTAAAATAAACATAAATTAAAATAAAACCATTTTTAATTATATCTAGTCTTTCTATGCAGGAAGTTACGAGTACATTTCACGAGATTGTATGAAATAAATAGTTTGCAAACAGTTTAATTATATTCAAATTATTTATAAATTTAAGAAAAACATTCAATTTATGTAAATCAAAAATTCACTAATCACAAATTTTAATGTGAGTGGCTGCCGCATTGGAGAAAAAATGTTTATTTGCATGTGATAGGATATAATATCTTTAAAAATACCTAATTTTAATTTGGATTGAAATGAAATAAAAACTTTAGTATAGATTCATTTGCTTACTGTGATGCCCTAAGCACTACAACGAAGCTACTTTTGACAACTGAATTTTACAGTTATTGCAAATAAAAATATTCTTAAAATAAAACTGTTTCATTTTATATTAAATAAAAATATAATTTCATTCTTCTAACTTCGTTTATTAATGTTGTAAAAGTGGGAAGGTTTATTAACTTTTTAATTCAAATTTCACTCGCTTGTTTAATGTTTCTCCTTAACAAAAACATAATTTCATTATCCCTCATTATTTCCTCTGTTAATATTTTTACATTAATAATGTAGAACCGAAATAACTCGAAAATTAGAAGAATACTAGAAATAAATATGTTGTTATCACAGAAAATTCATTAGAAATGAAATTTTAAAATGAGATTTATTTTATAAATATAAAAAAAATGAGTAATCAAAAAATACAAAATATGCTCCGAATGAATAATAATTAGCTATTCAATTCTCACTGAGCACGTGTTAGGCTTATACTGCATTAATACATTTTTGCACACAATTTACCATTTATATAGAAAATGCATTGACAGTGGTTATGTAAAGAGAAATAGTTTATTATTTTTTCTGGGATTTCATTAGTATTATTTATATTTTTATGAGTTTTCTTCATTTCAGATGAGTGCTTACGTTTCTTTCAACTGAAACAGATGGATAATTAAAACTTCAATTATTTCGAACCGGATTCCATTTATGTATATTGACATCGATCTATCTATTTATATAAAAATAAATATATAAAACTTGATTTAACAACACGTTTTTTTAGAAAGACTAAAGGAAAGAAATTAAAATTTCAAAATATAATAAGTTTTCTTTTCGACTTGAATTTCTATCTATATATGTAATTAATTAAAATTTAGTTTTTATTTATATCAAATGGTTATTCGGAGGATAGATGTTACGATAGTTGTTTGATAAGTCCATGCAATATTCCCGAGAGGCCACAAATGTGCTGAAATTGTTGGTGCTCTCATATTTAGCATGCTTTAGAGGTTGGTATGTCAAATTATAAACCGATTCGACACAGTCTGTGACTGATAGTCATCTTAGTCGGCAAAAACTAGCCCCTGTTCACAAAATAAAGAAAAAAGAATTCCGCATATTTATAAATCATTTCTTTTTAAGAGGAAAAATGGTGGCAGAAACTAAATCCAGGCGTGATAAATTTCATGGCGAGTTTGCACTTTTTCTTAGAAGTATTTACAAGTGATTTGTTGATTTTTGCTTCCGCCGAGCCCGAATGAGCACACGTGATGGTTCTAGTACTGAGGCTACTACGATTGAAATTATTTTTAAAAAATCCATAATTTGATCGAGAAGATTAAAAGTACATGGAATCACTTATGCTGCTGCTATCTCACCAGTGCTCGGGCATGATACTTTTCATGAATATTTGTATAGGAGACTGCCATCGGTAAAGTGGGCGCTGTAGCAGTGGAAGTGAATTGTATGTTGGGGTTTACTAGAATATTACTTTTACTTACTAATATTAATGACGATTATAATTTTAAATTCATTGCTTAAAGATTGTGGTTAGTACATTGATGGATTGTGATTCCCAAATAATGGAAATAACTGTGGTTTATACTGACAAATTAATTTATTGATTATTAAAACACATAAATAATACGCTACAAGTTACTAATTATTTCCTCCGGCATTTACACATTATTCACAACTTCTTTACTACTAAATTAATTCTCTACGACACATATATTTAACTCATTCAATTATTATGACAATATTTCGTACTTCATCTACACATATCACTCCCAGCTTCATTCCTACTAAATTAATTCACCACAACACCTATATTTAATTCATTCAATTATTATTACAATCTTTCGTATTTCATCTAAACATATCACTCTCAACTTCATTCCTACTAAATTAATTCACCACAACACCTATATTTAATTCATTCAATTATTATTACAATCTTTCGTACTTCATCTACACACATTACTCTCAACTTCATTACTACTAAATTAATTCATATATATAAGCATAACATCATATTAAATTGTTTTTACGAATTATCGGTCATCTACTTAACATCTTATATTCAAACAATATACTCATCGCGCTCTATATTAATTATTATGGCTACACACTGAGAAGCAATGATAGCAATATAAAAAGGAAACGCAAAGTCTGTACCTCAAAAGATGACTGTTGAATCACTATGGGCAGATGGCACTCGTAATGATGAACTTCGTTGTCTTATCATCGCACTGAACTAGGGCACTTTCTTATCTGGTATAAGGCTCCGTCAGTTATGGAAGACACTCTACGCTCATCGTCGGTTCTCTAACTCCATCACTCTTTGCAGACCCTCGGCACGGGATACTGGGCTCTCGACAACTTCTATCTCCAAACTTCTAACTCACTCTCCACATAGGTACATGTGCCTCGACACCACTTCTATATCTCAAAAAACTCTGACTAACTCTGAGTAACTCTCATTTCTTAGGTTATCTCTGCCTTCACACTATTTCTCATTTCATATTATTGTCTTATTAATGTTGACTCCGACTCTTATAATTTCCATTATTCATATTATTATCATGCCATCGCCATTCTTCCTTGGCTGCCTCTTCTCAATCCCCTTTTTACCAATGCGCATCGAGGGCGGGATTTATAAAATTCTCCCTCAAATTTAACTTACCCATGCTTCGGCTTCAAGCAGGGTGGCCTGTTTTATAGCCATCATACATTTTCCTTTCTTCTATTCGTGCAACTCACTCTCTTCAACTTTTATCTTCTACAGAGGCTGTTCGCACATTTTTTAGACGATTTTGGTAAGAGGTAATAAAAAATGGTTTGCTGCAAAAGAAATAATTGCAATTGTACTATGTTTTTAAAAGTCAAAATTCTCGTCTGCGGCTTGAAAGTTTTGTTTCTATTCAAAATGGCGTTTTTAACAAAGCAGTGGTTCGAAAGCTAAATTTATGCTCTTTCCGAAGAGAAATATGCATACTCCGGTATCCAAAAACGATGTGAGAGTCATGGTTTTGTGATATCTAAAGCGTCGATAGGTAATATCGTCATCAAGAAAGGAAAAAAATGCCAAATTGGAGCCTCAAGTGGGACAAAAATTCCAAACAAGTATCCAATGAAAAAACGGACATCTTCGACTATTGCAAAGGTACGTTGTTTAATGTTAAAAGAAAATCCCCCTAGTCAAAGGACAGTTGCAAAATCATTAAAATGCTCGGTGTCCACTGTAAACAAAATGATAAACGTTGATTTAAATCTTAAGAAAGTGAAAAAAACGCAATGTGCATCGTCTTCTTCCAAATCATATCGCTGAACGCAGGACACGCTGCAGAATTCTATATGAGAAACACTTATCCAAAGAAAAATGGAAAACAATTGTCACAATAGATAAATCATGGGTGTATTTAAATGATTGCAACAAAAAAGAGCCATTTATTATCATAAAAGGGGAGAAAAAAATTTAAGTACATGGTTCAAAGAATCAAAAGAAAGTTTTTCTAAGGGATTCATGATTGTTGCTGGTTTTTCTTATAATGGCAAGTTAAAAATAAAGAGAGTGGAAAAAATGTCGATTAACTCCAAATTCTATCAGGAACATATTTTATCGCCAATTTTTCTGAATGAAATACCATCGCTTTACCCACAGTGCCATCAATCTGTGAGACACCATCAGGACAAAGCTAGCAGTCACACATCAAAATCCACTATAAATTTCCTAAAAGAAATGGAACAAAAAACTGGTATCAAGGCCATACCCTTCACTGATATCCCTACTAAATCTCCCGATGTATCGCCTATGGATTTTTGTGCTTTCGGACTTTTAAAATCTGCATTATCCAAACGTCGTCCCAAAACCTTTACAGGACTCTGGAAAGCTGTTCAGGAGGAATGGGATAGAATACCTCTTCTGACACTTCAAAAGGCATTATTATCCTGGAAATTGCGGTAACGAAAGATAGTTCAGAATAAGGGATGTCAAATAGAACATTTAAAACACAAGAATTTTATGTAATTTAGTTTTGTGAATACAATATACATCGTCTAAAATATGTGTGAACAGCCTCTGTATTTCTTGCTGCAAACACAATTTCTAACTTTCATTTGTTTATATTGCTGGCTTTCTTCCCTTCTCTTTTATTGCCCGTCATTTGCCATGTTTCTTTCTTGCATTTAGCAATTATTTTACTTCCTCCTGTACTTTTCAATGCTCCTGCCCCTGGCCATGACACTACTGTCATACCCCTATGACAGGTGCCGCCTTTGCTAACAATAGATCACTTATTAAACACTTCGAGGTACACATTTGAGCAATTCAAATATAGCCTGATGATTTTTTTGCATCTTTTCGTATTCTCGGCGAAACATAGATTCAGCACTGCCATTCAGAAAAGACAAACCAGAACAGTCGGTTGAAGAAGATGGAAAATTTATGGTCACTGTTTCTTAGGGCGCTCATGGCATTGACATACAAGCAAAATAAGACTCAATAAAGGCCCTTATTGGAAAAGGGCAAAACAATCACCGGAGAATTCTTTGCATCTTTAACGGATCGTTTAAATAGTGAATTTAAGAAAAAAGGGCACATTTAGAGGAAACAGTTTCTTTTTCCACCAGGACAATGCTCCGGCATATTCATCTGCGATTTCGTCTGCAAAACTGGTAAAATAACAAAACGAAAATGTTCCCCCATCCTGCAGATTCCCGGATTTGATCCCTTCGGACTGGTACTTCTTCCCAGATACAAAAGAAAATTCTTACAGAGTAGATTTTTCAAACTCGAAGTGATTAGAGAAAGAAACGCTTATTTTGCGGATTTGGACAAGTGTTAGTTTATGGAGGGGATAAAAAAGTGAAAATCATTGGACCAAATGTATCAACCTAAAGGGAGATTATACAGAGAAATAAATAAAACTTTTTCGAAAACGTTCGTTTTCATTATTTTTTAACGATTTTATCAAACAACATTCTTATTTATATGTATATTGTTCTCTCTTTCATTTTTCCTTTACAATAACATATAATTTTCAATTGGTCTTAAATTCTGCCGTTCTCTTTTCAATATCTACCAAGCACGCCATCTTAGTACAGATATAATAGGTATAAAAAGTTTCATAAATTCCCTAGAAACGCAAAATCAGAACATTTTAAGGATTATTTGCTTATTTAATGCTCTTCCTTTATCTAAAACATTCAATGGATGATGTGGAAACTACCTATACTAGTATCAGTTAAACAAAACTTGTTTTGTGCGAAAAATAAACAAGTTTTTTCTCGAATTCTGTCAACTTTTCATTATTTCTCTTAAATTATTTTTTAACTTCTATGTGGTCAAGCGATTGTTTCTAACGGCTCTAACACTTACTTTACTTGAATTCCCATAGAAAATCTACACAATATAAAACCTATATTTATAACATAATGTAAGTTTTATGTCATTAAAAGGCTTTTTTGTAATTTGTCTGTAAGAGACCAAGCTCTCGTTTTCTCATATTACTTTGAGTTTCCTCTTGATCAGTGAGTTATTTTACTTTACATTTTCTGACAGACACCTGTGAACTATTTGTTTTAATATATGTTATAGCTTATTCTAAGAAATATAACAATTCTTGAAGTTTCAGAATGTTTGGATAAATAATGCATGAAATAAAATTAACATTCTATATGTAAATATTCCATACATACCCATAAATTTATGCGAAACAAAATGAAATTAATGGCTGTCGAAATCTTATTTTTCAACGGATTATATTTCCTAGTAATACGTGAAGAGTTTCGTTTTAGTAAATGTGGTACAACACTTTTTTTTTCCGCTTGAAAACAAAGATGAAAGAAATCCTTCAAAATTCAGTATAAATTAAGTGTCATATATTGCCATACTTTTTTTTTATTTCAAATGTTTATCATTTGGTGAATTTTTAAGAATCTAATGAGTACGTTTCAATTTTTGTGAAACATTTAATGAGAAAAATCACAATGAAAATTTAATGAATTGCCTGAAGTACTTGAATTCTTTAAAATTTCTGTAAAACATTGACAATTCGATTGATATAGAGGTTTAGATTAAGTTTATTCTTTAGGATAAAGTGGCAATGTAATTATTTCGTGATTTTCAATTAATATTTGATATTGGTGTGATAAGCAAAAAAAATGATATTTATCATTGTCTAGGAAATATGAAAACTGTAAAAAAGATGAGTTTTTAAATCTTAAATTTTTTAGAATTTTTTTCAATAAACTTTGTAAATTAAAAATAATTGTCCTATAATTAAATTTGCAGTTATTCTTCAAATACCTTCCAAATGTCTAACCCTTTTAGAAACTTCGACTTAATCGAAAAATTATTGAAAACAATCTTTTAAAGAATTTTTACTGTTGGAACACGAAACTCTATTTTTGAATCCGCATACTGATTAGCTACATTATAGTTTTCACCATGGTGTATAAGTGTCATAAAAACTATATTAATACGTATAGTTAAAAGGTACATTTTGGGTGACGTTTCATTTCTTCAGTTACCTGTTGGTATTTTGAAATGAGTGCATTTAATTATAAATTTTCATATAGGATGTGTTACACGACTTCCATTTTTTTAAATTGGCTATTTCACTGCAAGTTAGTAAATTCAGTTTTTGTTATGTGGTGCAGTTATAGAAAATGACCACCTAAACCAGCATAACTTACAAATCATTTCTTGTAAGTAATTTCATAAATATTTTATTTTAGGTGTTACATTTTTATCACGTATTCGAACTGTAAAATTTGTTAAAATTTAAGAATAACTCATTTGAATAATATACATTCTTAATTTTTGAACGCATAAATTATACCAGTGATTGCAATTCGTTATAAATTCTTTAATTATAACAGAACATACATCTACTCTGATACTTTAAAACATAAAAGAATAGGCTCCCTCAGGGAAATTAAATGTATCCTCTCTTAAATGGTTTCATAAAAACAACATCATTATAAGGAGATAAATCCACCCCTTTAGCAATCAAAGAATCAACTTATCGCTTACGAAGAAAATCGCAAAAACGTGTAACCAGATATTCTGAATTTTTCTGTAGCGTTCTTTGTCAGTGCTCTTGCTGGAAAATGATTATATTGTGAATAGCTGAATGGAGTACACTATTTAAATATCCTTCATTCAAAATGGAGGAAAAATTCGGATTTTGAAGAACTGCCAAGTGAAGACACTTACAAAAAGATGTTCAAACAAATCGAAATTTTTGGAAGAGAAACATTACGGAAAGGGTTAAAAAAATTATTTGATTTGGTGATTATTTGTAGACGCTCAAGGGAAACGGAGCAGGAAACATCTGAAAAGACTAATGTCTCCAGGGAAGAAAATTGCTCCTTCGTTCGAATCAACCCATCCGACTGCGTTGATTGCTTAATGCGAGAACTATGAATAGGGGAACATTCACAAATAAAAGTTACAGATAGCAATAAAGGATAGGACACTATGATAAAACATCTTTGATGTGTATACCGATTTACAATTCTTGTGAGAAAAAAATTATATATATATATATATATATATATATATATATATGTGTATGTATATAAATATTTATATTCATATTTATATATTTATATATTATATCTATATATAAATATGTGTGTGTATGTGCTAAGGTTAATGTCTGAAATCTACCTAATACGAGAATTTGCAAATACTTTACAACGGTAACGGAATTTAAAACGGCTTTGTCTGGTCAATTCGTGATGCGCCCGACAATAAATGGCCTGTTGCCAAAACTAGATATTTTGTCGAGCTGGATTATGCAGTTACGGGAGTTGATTATACCTGATCTAACACAAGTTATTAGCAGTATGGAAATATCTCTAGTTTATTGAAAGTAGTAGAAAATCACTTCCTAATCCAGCAGAAAAAGCTATTAAATGTCTAAATACTTTTATTTAAGTTGAAAATTGATACGAATGCAAAAAGTGTCTTTCCGGTTGAAAAAAAAACACACATTAGAGCGAACAGAAGTTTTTTCAATTGATACTGATCTTGACAAACGGCATGAACTGTTTATTTTCCCATCACAGAGTTCTGAGAGTTTGAAGCTTCTCTTTCACGAGTGATACAATGTGCAACATCATTCTATGCTTGAAGGTTTTTGTTGCTCTTACCAAGATGTTTCTTTTAATCGTTATATTCAACAGAAAAATTCTTCTCCTGTTTAGCGTCATCCATATTGCTATAGAATGAGGCAGAATATAAAACAATTTCCATTTCATTTTCAACGTAATTTCTAGGTATGCCTGCGATGTAAGTAACTCTGTTATTTCTGTAGGATACTTAATTACTTAGAACTATTTTATGGTTACATTTGAAAATAATTTCGTAAGGTGACCTTTGAATACCTTGATGGAAAAAACGAGTTTTCATAAACTGGGTGAATCATAGTCCTTTCACCCAGTGGCTTTTGTTATTAGTCTGCATACCAGTAATCAACATATTCTGGATATATTTGCTTGCCCTTTTAATCGATCCCTGGCTTTTGCTATGAGACGCCTTGCCATGTTCAATTTTTAACTCTGGCCATATTTCTTAAAGTACACTAACTGCGCTATTCATAAATTCCCTACCGTTATCCGAATATAGAATACTGGGGGACCCTAATTTGGTGAAAATGTCCTGCAGCGTATGTGTCACTTCTTCTCTCGTTTACTCTTTAGCGAACATTACAAAAGAAATTTCGTTAAATGGTCTTGCAAATTCATCTTTATTACTGCAGATTTATCTGTACTCCCATAACTACTGGGCACTTTAAATTTGTAGACTGGAAAGTCCATCTATGAGGTCAGAGAGGGTGGAAGAATGTACAAGCCCGCCCAGATTTCACCCCTGGTGTGCTCGATCAAAATTTTGATGGCACCAGGGTTTGGCGTTGGTTCACCTATACTGGTCATTGAAAACAGCCGATGATTATCCTTTAAAGAACTAAGAGGTTTGTTGTAAAACAATCAAAGGGATCATAATGTGTGAAGACATTCCATATTTGTGATTGCTGAATTCATCTGGGATATTACGTAACAAATATGAAAGTTCTGGTATGGTTTCGTAAGAGATATATATAATACGATTCGATCGAAATGACCTCCAGTAGTAGTATTTCACATTCACTAATTTGCGTAATTACATAATTATATTTACATAAGTAATTATACTTACAATAATAAATAAATTTTAATAATTTTAGGCATTTTGAACGTACAAGAGAAAACCCCGATTTTGAGATACTTATGACCAAAAAAAAAGAAAAGAAAGAAAAATCCATAAACCCATATGGTCACTGAAAACCCCAGATATGTGTTTAAAAACCCAGGTCTGTTAGTCTTGGCCGTAACATATATGTACATAACATTAGGATTCTGGGACGAGAATTTTTGAATACCTTTCTGAAATCCTTAAAATAATTTTAATCAAAGACATCACTGATCAATAAAAACTAGAAAATATTATTTTTTAAGATTTTTGACCCAAAGCTCTAGATTTGATTCTAATTAAGCAAGATATTTGCAGATATCCATTATCTACGATGAGGTTACAGGACAAGTACATTACCGTTAAAACATATTGATGGATTGCATTTAACCACTGCCTTGTTCCTTAAATAGGCTAATCACAAGGACGCAGACATTGAATACGAGTATATTGGAGATCAAACATTACAAGGATCGCAGTGATTTGTGGCGATCATTCACTACGATGATCGTTAACGATTGAACTATATAAATTGAGTCATAATTTATTCCATAACAAATTAATGATTTTTTCATCTTTACTACTTCATCAATCGTACGAGATAGAATTAGACTTAACGACAATTGTCATTTATATTTAAACCGAGACTTGTGTAATACAAGAGCTGCCAGATACAATGAGGATAAAGGTAAGGGTCAAAAGTTTCAGATATTGAAAATGAATCAGATACTTTTCAGATCTGATGTCTTGAGTTCTCCTTAGAGCATTTCCTTAGCCATCAACATTCACACTAAAAACACCATTGATACTTATTCGGGGTTTTGCAGAATGGACTCTCACATTTCAAAGCGTAATAAAAATTGATCGAAACAATTTTCTGAAAAAAGCTTTATATTTTCGAAAAGTACTTATAATCCAGTATTTTCCACGAGGTTTTGAAAATAACATTACTTAGGTGACTCCGTTTGCAATTCACTTCCAAATCTTTACTCTAAAGTTTTCCATGACTGTATTAGTCATCTCAGGGAAAATGGCGGCAATTTACTGACGAATATCGGACTCAAGAACTCGAAAAACATTTTCAATGTTTTAATGCTCCGACAATAACCAATTGGTTTTCCTTGGTAATGCACACTCACTTGCTCTCAAGTTTGAAACCCATCGCAAGATTGTTTTTCGTTCGGGAACGGCATCAATTGCATACAGTCAGAAGCGCGTCCTAAATGCTCCATGTGTCGTGGTTACAGAACTATTGTTTTTTCTTCGACTACTTCGACAACGAAACCTTGATGTTCACCGAACCAACTAATGCTGTCTATTGGCAACTAGAAAATCCACACGAATTGTTGACGACGCATGCGCTGTGCTTCTCCTCCAATCTCATACCAGGAACCTTTAGAGATGTCGTGTCTATTCTGCCACACACTATAGAACATTAGATTATTGCAAACAAATTGACAATTACGGTTTCTGAGACAATATATTGTTTGAAAACGATTCTGATTAATCTCAAGATGATGTTCGAGAGAGAATTTCGAGAAACCATTTTAGTTGTAATCATTATTGGTAATTTTATTAACTACCTCCATTTATGTCTGCGTATCGGAATTATTTCTTCACATCTCAGCACCTAGAAATTGTACTTAATGTTGGAGTACTTAATTCATTTTGTACGGATCTTCTTAAATGCCAGGATTGATTTCTTTCCAATTAAAGTTAAATTATTTTCCCCTGAATGGATTGCGTTGTTTACGATGCATTCAACTGGTGTGTCTAGCTAAAACAAGATGTATGATTAAATTTAATATTCTTACATCAGTCCAGTTCCTAAGGGGGCTGTCAGACAACTTATGTCATTTCGGTTTATAATTACGAATTAAACTACTGATAGATTAATGTCAAATGAACAATAAATAGATTCTTTCGATATACTATTTTAGCATTTTCATTTATTGACTCTAATCTCATATATATATATATATATATATATATATATATATATATATATATATATATATATATATATATATATATATTTATATATATATATATATATATATATATATATATATATATATATATATATATATATATATATATATATATATATATATATATATATTATATATATATATATATATATATATATATATATATATATATATATATATATATATATATATATATATATATATATATACATATACGTATATTCATATATTTAAATTTAGTTTGAAACGACTGTGTTGATCGATACAGTTTTGTAACTTCTATTTTCCCTTTTTCAATTTCCACTTCTGGAAGATGGAATGAAATAGGTAAATACTTAAGATTGAAATAGACAAAAAAAGATATATAGTCCTAATGGTTATACAACTATGAATATAAATTGTTCTTATGGATAGCAAAAAAAGACTGAAGATTAGTCCCTATCTATAATTTCATAAAGGTGCTACAAAGCCGGTAGGACATCATGTCTGGAATTCCAGTGAGAAGCAATTATTCCACTGAACAATCGTGGCTGCTGGTGAAACAAAATAATGCAATAACAATATTCAATGTATGCTGTTAGGGTGGCAAGATTCAATTTTCTCTCTCTGTCTTTCTCTTTTCAATAATCTTATCATGACATGTCGGTGACACAGCACGCTATAACCGTAACACAATACGTCTATTTCGATGATATCTAACATGAGAAATAAGATACAACTACAATTCGAAATGTTTTTGATAATTTCTTCGTCACTGTCTATAATATCACATTTGTGTGTCGATCCATTGTGAATGATATCGTAGTCTTGAAATCGAGATAACTTTTACGTAATAAATAAAAGTTTAAACATTGAAGCAGTCATTGAAAAAGAAAAACTACGAGAAATATTGGTACTTCATGAAAGGTTTCCAATTTCCTTATATTTTTTACAATCGTGTAAGGAGATACTAGATTAAACAATATTGTCTCAGCTGTGCTAGACTTCTATTTATTGATTATCGGGAAAATAATAAGATTTATTAGTTACTTAGAATTTCAACATTAAGGGAAAAAATTTGTAATTTTTTTAAGGTTTCTTAGATTGACTCGATTTATTTGGATTTGATCTTCCTTAATTATTCAGTTCCTGAAAGCATACCTAAGCTGAAAAAAAATAACGATATAATATTTTTCTAACAAATTCCCTTTTTATGTCAAATTGACAAAATCTATTGTTATATATTGGAAATGAAAAAAGATGTATGGTACAATATTTCTTTTGGTCAAGTGTAATTAGACATTCATGTCAAAGGATTTTTTTTCGCCCTGTGTGGCAGGTACTCGAATTTGCTTGACTATTATTGGCCATCAACACCGCTAAATTTTGTTGGCTACTTTATTATGAGAGCACCATTTAGGTGAGCTAACATTTCTCTCTATGAGGAGAAATGTTGGCTCACCAAAATTGTGCTCTCATTGGGAGAATTGCTCATAGGGGAAATGCTCTCATACTGTCCCCTCGTAAGGAGAAATGGTGCCTCACCATTTAGGTGAGCCAACATTTCTCCATATGTGGGAACCACACTGCAACGTAAAACCCTCACTCGGGATTTGAAGTTACTCATCGGCTTCATTTCAAATGAAACGCTTTGACATTGAGGGAATGAACTTTTCAGGCTTCCATATAAATAATTCAAACAGTCTGTTTGTAAGTATGTTGTCTCCGTAGTCTCAGGCGAATCGAAATATTTTCACTGAATCGCATAATTAGGAATGCTAATTTTCGCTGAAGAAATTAAATTTTCATAGAAAATTCAAATAAATTAAATTTTCATAGAAAATATCATTCATACTTATTTTTTGATAATCCCCAATTTTAGTCAATATAAAAGCGATACATTACATTGTGTTCCATTTTTCTATCCTATACCAAATATAAATTAGCATTTTGAATTCATACAAATAAAACTATATATGCAAACTATATATGTACAAATAAAAATATATATGCATATGTGTATAGTACTATATGAAAAAATAATCTTCTTTAAATCATTGGTATCTGCTCCTAAATTATGGCTTTCGTTAGCAACATATCGAATATTCCTATTGCGAAACATGTGTAGACTTTTTGATAAAAGCAAATCGTTTATAATTTTATGTGTAACATTTTTGTGTCCTTGAAAATAAAAAAAAGCAGTCACGACTATTTATTGCTGTCTGAGTAATATAAGAGTTTTATCCCCTCTACAATGTGTTTTTCAGTTTCCTCTCTGGAGGATTCAGCAAGACTATGTAGTCATAATAAGTTCCGATCTTGAAATGAGACTCGAAATCTCAGGTGTTACATGGATTACAAACTCAGACAAGACGTAATAACTCACCGTGTTTTAAACTAAAGCACATTCTAGTTGCAATTTCTTATAATAGATATTGCAATATTTGTTCATACGTTAGAAAAATAGAAATAAGAACATTAGTAATGGATTTTGCGTAGACCAGTATGTTTACTTAAATAAGATAAAGAATACGGTAACATGGAAGGACTGATTGTGACTACTATTGAGCAATGATAAATGTTTTTGAGTGAAGGGAGGATGTCAAGCTGAAATGAATTCTTGACCGAAGTTTTAATTCCACTTTGCGTAAATTTTTGGTTAATAAATAATTTATCTATGTAATAATTTTAGTAACCAAAGGAAATAAAAATTTAGAAAAGTTTAAATATATAAAATCGGATCTGAATGTAGACTACAGCTGTCTTAATTTGCAGTTACTGATAATCACATTAAAGTATAGACCGAACGAAGGCCGAATGGCTCGATATTTAAAAGCCTTTGGTACCAGACTCCTACGAATGATGTCTCATGATTTTCATGAGGTTTTGCAAAAGTATGGAATTACCCATTATGGTATTTGAACTGTATATATTTGTATTTCAAGCACTCTTGTCTTGTTCTACCAAAAAAAGTCAAGATTGCTCGAAGCAGCCAGTGAACCATTAAAAAATTTGATCCGTAGATTAAAACATTTTCAAATGTAAACTACAGGCTGCTACTTGGAACGTAAATGTGATTGTCTCGAAATTTCATTTGACGTACAACTAAATGTGTATTAATGCTTCAATCAATTAAAAAATACTGGGATCGGGGTAGCCTTGTGGTAGTGCTCTGGTTTTCGGTGCTAAAGAGGCTCAGATCGAATGCCGAAGCAAGTCAGTAAATACCTATGTGTCTACGCTGGATATGGGCATGTTAAATCCGTAGACCGGAAACACCATGTATGAGATCAGAGGTGGGGAGACGGTGCGATCCCCCCAGATGACGCTTATGGCGTTGCTCGGTCAAAATTGAGAGGGCGACTAGGTAAGACGGAATCCGATCCTTGTGCTATTAAACCGGAGACGCAAACTTCAGCCCAAAGACTATATAGACTTGGTCTGGAACTTCCAGTCAGGGGGCATTGTAGGCAACAGCTACAACAAACACAGTAATCCATTCCTGAATGGCATGAATAATAACTTATACAGGGTGGCCATAAAAAAACTTTGACGATGTATGGACCTCTAGTGGCTGTTCCGTTCAACCGATCAAGATGAGATTTCAGATATAGTTATTCAGAAGTATGAGCTCGGGATTCTGTAATTATCAAAACACAGCCTCCCTCACCTTTCGGTTATAAGGCCAAAATTTACTGATAACTGCCCTCGCGATCACAATCCTGCCGTACCTCCGCAGAACCCCAAGGGCATCCCATCAAGTCAATGCAACGATAAAGCAAATCACCCAAACAAAATGTGGCAAGCAGACAAATTTAGAAATGAGGAAACAAAAGCAAAAGCGAAAAGAAAACAAGCAGTTCCTGGCTCCATCTGGTGGACGTCCCCCTTTTGTTTTTCATTTATTATTTATTTCATTATAAATAAATTTTTATTTACACATTTCTAACATAAATGCCCCAGACAAGGCAGATTTTCTAGCTTCACGATAGTTATTTACAAAAAACAACCGAAAACAAGAGCAATATCTATAATACAACCAAGTTACCAAGTAATACAAAACAAAGCAACAAAACATAAATACAAAGCAAATGAAAAGATATGCAATTAGATTGAAACCAGTTGCTTACAAGGTGCAGCGGAATAAACATAACATGTACAAAGACTACCATACTTAATATTAAGCCTCCACAGTATAGTAATAACCCCACCGGGGCCCGAACCCGAGAACCCACGTTCTCAGTAAGAAGAGAAACCACTGAGCCAAGCCACTGACCCAACAGTCTCGGCAAAGTAAGTAACCAAACTTAGAGTTTTCGCATTCAGACTTAGAGTCTGAGCATTTTGAGACGGGAAAAAGTGGACGATGCCATTCGAAAATTTCGAGTATCTGTACCTATAACCGTAACCGTGAGCGCAACTTTGTTGCCGTTCACAAAATCCCGACCTCATATCTCTGGATATCTATATCTGAAATGTCATCCCGATCGGTTGTACCGAACGGCAGCTAGAGTTCCATATATCAGCAAAGTTTTTTTTTCATGACCACACTGTAAATTATTTTACAGATCACTTCTTAATAACAGATATTTTGGATTAAAATAAAAGCCTGAACATAAGTAAAATATTAATTTAATTTTTCTAGTTCTTTACAGTAAAATGGAACGTTACAGCTCGGTAGAAATAATTTAGGACCGATTATACAATTTCCTAAAGAAAAATTCATAAATTAATGAATATGCTTGAATAGATGTGCAAAGGATGAATGTATATATATGAACTTATAAATATTCTATACAAATCAAAATATGAATTCATTTTGGATGAAAATTAGTTTTATACAATGTAAATCATGACTAGTTATTTTTTCGAGATTTATCAAATAAGGTAATTGAATTAAGATCTGGTGGGAAGTTAAAAATAAATTAAAAAGCAAACAAAATGTTTTATTAATTCTATTCAATTGTGTATGATATTGAATAACAATTTTTCCCTTTTTTTGACACATACACACACATATATATATATATACACTGCTGGCGACTGTAAATGCAACACCCTGAAGGAAACATGCAAATATCATGAAATTTACAACATGCATTAGCGGAGGTGAGATATGCAAATGATTAGAATTTCAGCGCAGACGCACATCACGCGCGCCTCTGGCGTCACTTCAAAGCGCTATTTAAGGCTTGGAGATTTCGACGATTTCAAGTTCGGCAATTGTGTTTTTCTTGTGGTTTTTTCAAAAAAACGATCAATTATGCCTCGACGAAAACAGCGATCATCTTTTGATCAAGTATCCGAGTTCGACAGAGGAAGGATAGTGGCATACCGAGAATGTGGATTATCTTTCAGGGAAATCGGTAGTCGTGTTGGACGAAACAAAACAACTGTAATGCTGATATGTGATCGTTGGATGCAGGAGGGTACGACGGACCGGCGTGTTCGATCGCATCCACCTCAGCGCACCACTTCACATGATGACAGGCAAATTGTGCACATGGCAGTGACGGATCGCTCAATCACATTACGAACCATAGCACAGCACATGCAGTGTGTAACGCATCATCCAGTGCCTGCGCGTACCATTCGACGCCGTTTACAGCAGAGTGGTCTGTCCGCAAGACGTCCATTGCTTTGTCTACCCTTGACACAGAACCATAGACGTCTCCACCGCCAATGGTGCGATGACAGAAGAATGTGGACGGCAGAATGGAATGAAATTGTCTTTACTGATGAGTCCCGCTTCTGTCTGCAACACCACGATGGTCGCATTCGAGTCTGGAGACACCGTGAAGAGAGAATGCTGAACAGCTGCGTTATGCACCGCCTCACTGGCACGCGTTGTCCAACGGTTCTTCGTCAATCGCCAGATTGGATTGCTTCCCTGGCCGCCTCGCTCTCCGGATCTTTCGCCGATAGAAAACATGTGTTCCATGGTTGCTCTACGATTGATCCAGATTCCACCCCCAACTGCCACAGCAAATCAAATTTGGCAACGTGTGGAAGCTGCTTGGTCTGCTGTACCCCAAGAACTCATCCAAAGTCTCCTTGAATCAATGCCGAGGCGTGTGGCAGCGGTGATCTCCAATAATGTCGGCTACTCTGGCTACTGATTTTGGCAGGAACCACACTTCACAGAAGTCTATAAATTTAATCATTTGATACTTGGTCAACATGTTATCTACAAAATAAATTTTGTTGTGATATCTCTTGTCTTTCTTGGTGTTGCAATTTGGGTGGCCAGCAGTGTATATATATATATATATATATATATATATATCTTAAATTTTATTAATCAGTTCCGTTATATAAATGAGTTTTAATGGTAAAATTTTCTGCAAAATTAAATATAGTATTAATTTAATTACGAATATTTTAACAAAAAGATTCTTTTTCAAAGAATATTTTATTTTACAAATGGTTTTCTTTAAATTTGTACCATTTTAAATGCATGAGATACACTGAAATTTTGTTGAGTCTTTTAATTACACTTACGTCAATCACCTGTCCTTTCGATCAATGTAATATCTTTTAAATTTCAGCCTCTTGCTTCATCTGGCATGTGTCGTGAATAACACAGTAGATGTTCATTGTCCCCCCTTGTTATAAAGTATTTTTGCAACAATAGTTAAGGACCAGAAGCAGACTAGTGGTTACACGTTGGAATCAGTTCGAGACCTGACAAGCGTCAATGAATGCATTTGTATCTACGCTGGGCATGGACTCTCTAGAACCAGAAAGTTCTATATGGTCAGAGGGAGATATAAGGTACAAACCCTTTGGCTATCACCTCTGGGGTTGTTCTATCAAATTATGATGGCATCTGGCTAAGACTTACTCCCAAACTTGTAATGTCTCTGTAAATAAGAACAACCTTCCTTTTCCCGCACCTATATATGCACCTGAACTGGAATGTTCCGACCAGGTGGATACAACAGAAGTGCTTAGAGCCATTTTAAAGTACAATGAACTCGATTAAATATTCTGTTCTTTGCATGTAAAGCAATGCATTTACCAACTGCATGGACCTTATGTGTTTTTTGATGATGTCTGTCTCAGAGGAACTTTACTGCAAGTGTTTTTCCTGGTCCTATACGATTATCATTCCATTGTGTAATGATTAGAATTTACCATCAAAACTGCGGAATCAAGTCACGCATTAGAAAAGCCTTTAAATAATGTCTTTAAACAACCGGAAAGAAAAATATTCTCCCGAAGTTTTAAAACTTATTAATTTGCTCTCAATATTCTCTAGTAAAGTTTGCATTTTGTTTCTGAGCAAAAGTCATTTAAAAATTTTCCTGAATCATATATTTCCAATCATTTTAAAACGCATAACTCTTAGAGCCTAATGAAACATACCTCATGGAAGATCTGTAAATTCATGTGAATTATCGTGCAGTTTTTAAGACGTAAATTTATATTGAGCGCTACTTGATATCTTACTGTTTTATTAAAAAATTGCATGATGAACGTGAATGTAAAATTTCCGGAAATTACAAAAGAACCCCAAAATAATCATTCATATGGTTAATTGTTTATCATCTGGCATCTGTAGTGTGTTCTTAACATTGTCACGTTACATTTAGAAAGAATATAAATATACAAACTACTTGGAATATGCGAATGAAAACAAACGGTATTAAAAGTGTAGCAAATTACTACATCAGGGTACTGCAACATTTATTGATTGTATAATGAAAATAATTACTTTAATAAAGTTAAATTCCAAATTGTAAAACTCCAAATATTTGAAAATATATGGAAAAACATTTTTAGAAAGTAAATATTTTTCATGTTTTCTGTTAGAAATATTCTAAACTTTACTCTCTGCAATAAAATCAGAAAATCAATCTTAAAGAATTGTGGAGCTATAAACCAAACGCTATTTTTATCCAACGCATAAAAATATATATCCATCGCTATACCAACATCTTTTCCATTCTTGATATGTAAATGGTATTGAAGGATGTTACATTATGTTTGGGAATTTCTAGCATTTTTTAACATGATAAAAATGTTATCATTTTTTTCTTATTTCAAGAAGATATGCTCTTGCAATATGTTTGAATTCTTATTCCCCTAGAATTCGTACTGCAAACAGTTACCTTGGATACAACGGGACAGAGAATACAACACAGATATTTCGATTTCAATTATTGACAGATATTACTGTGATTTACGTGAAGGTATTCAAATATGTCCCAGGGTAAAAATGATAATGAATATTAAACAATGTAAAATATGTGACATATTCAAGTAATTTAACTGTTTTTTTTTCCATTTGATTTACAAAGTTCTTAAAATGTTACTCGACAATGATGGGCAATAATATTTAAATACCTTTTGATATCAGGGTGCTTTTGCATGTCAAATAGAGGGAACGAACAGGCCCGGACTTAGAGACCCAGGGCCCCTAGGCACTTGACATTTGGGCCCCCCACCATCTCGAAGCTATTTTGGAAATTTATCAAATTAAATGCACTAGTACAGAACATATAATTTTTAATCGACTTTAATGACTTTAGTAAACATCAGAATAATACAGTCTATGTTACTATGGTTACGTTATTCTATAAAATTTACAGAATCATTCGACGAACTTTCTTCTGTGCAAAAGAACGAATGACGTCATCATAGTCAATTGACTGCATTATTTATGACTCTATGTACATTACAGAGAGTGAATTAATTGAGCCTGTTCTCTCCTATGTTAGGACTTAAGTAATTCTTTACTATCTTTAGCTCAAGTAAAAATATTTATTATAATAGTATTTTCGATATAGCTTTTTGATAAGCCAAGCCATGCTTTTGAGCTAATGTAAAGCTACCGGGGCCCTTAGGCTGGCTGGCCCCTAGGCCGAGGCCTTGTAGGCCTAGGCAGAAATCCGGCACTGGGAACGAAACAATGCCAGGAAATCATCTCTCTAAACATCACATTGTCTCCCCCAGCTTGAAGTGTTGTCACTACGCTCGGCGGTATCCATACCCGATACAATCTTATTTGAAGCGAACAGTACGTTGGGACGTCATCGGGGTAAATCCCTCATTAAGGTAAACTGTAATTAAGGTTACGTACTGATGTCCTTCTATTGGAATGGACAAGTTGGATCTTTGCTCAAACACCCAGTAGCCGGTGACAATCAAATGCCATATTTTGAGACAGATTTTTAAACCCAAGCTTGACCTTCCTGTCTTGAGAAGTGTTATCTATTCTTGAACACCCCCCCCCTTCCTTTCACGGTTT
>OU015492.1:173285857-173360857 GCA_907164885.2 Dolomedes plantarius
TATATATGTATATATATATATATATATACATATATATATATATATATATATATATATATATATATATATATATATATATATATATATATATATATATATATATATATATATATATATATATATATATATATACACACAGAGAGAGAGAGAGATGAATCTCCTGCCCAGAAGCATTTCACCCTAAAACAGGCGGAATTTCCGTGTACAAACTGAATCAGTATTTCATGTTTAGAGTGCATAAATTTCATTATTAATCGAATTTATAAGAATGTTGCTGATAGAATGCGAAGACAATATATGACCCACACAGTATTATTCCAACCAATACAAATGACAATCCAACCGAAAGTTTTCATGTTATTTCGATTAATTTAAAACAAACTTTAAATACCATAAAATCGCACAAATATATCTCTAGGGTACGTAAGGACATTTTTAACTATGAAATAACATTTTACAACTTCAAATTACTTGTTTACTTTCATATTTTTTTTTCTACGATGAATTTCAATGTCATTGGTGGTGGGTGCGTAACGTAATATTATTCATGGCCCCGAAATATAGAAGTCAAGAATTTTTTGTTAGGATGAGGAATTCCAATTTTTGCCAGGTTATTTCTCATCCAATCAAATTCGATTGTTATTTTATTTTTCTCCCACCATCCAGGTTTATAAATAAAGCAGGAAACGTTTCAAGAGAGAAAATGGGTTGTCATGGTAGCCGACGTATATTAAATTTTTGACAGATCAGAGAGACTTTTTTAATACAAATTTTTGTGATCGTGAAAATCATGATATGGCAGGTAATTACCAATGCCAGAGAAAAACGTGGAGATATTTTTGTTCTTTTCAGGAAACTCAAATTTAACTCCGACGGAAAATACAACTTTATATTTGAAAATATTTTGTCAGGTATTTTTTAATACATGCGATCGAAAGATATCTGAAGAATTTTGAAATCTATCTAGAGATTCATAAAAAAAATTTGATTTTACTTTTATTGGATATGAGATAGAAAATAATAAATTCATCGATCAGTTTTTCACGCATATTTGAATTGAAAATATAAAATGATTTTTTTTATATCATGCAATACCTAACAGAAATTCTGTGAAAAAAACAATAAAAATGTTTTTAAAGTAGAAAAAAAGTAGTATAATGAATTTTCAATGAACAGATTTAATGCTTTTACTCAAACTAACGCTTGAATTTTTTTAAGACATGACTAATTATTACAAAATAAAACACAATTTTTCATAAACTTCATTAACATTCTGAAGTTAAATATGGTCTCTTGAATTGTGAAGTATTTTTGTTTAGTCGTTTCTGTGAAGAGCATAAATTAAGATGTTATTTAAATGCTGCGTTTGAAAACTTTTTGCTGGTTAATTGCAATTAGTAATTTGCAATTTAGGTACAGTTGGGGAAAATGGACGTCACTCTGTGCAGATGTTTTTGCAGAGGTCATTATGTTTGAAAGAAAGAGATTGGACCAGTTAAAAAAAAAGTAAAAACAGATTACTTTTTATTAAGAAACTGGATCTTCTAACAGGAATCAAATATTAAGGATTTCAAAACTCTCTTTGAAATCATTTATTAAATGTCACTGTATAGAATATTTAGATATTGCATCTTAGAATAATCTAGAAATATAAAAATATAAGTCGATATACTACATTAAAATAAAATAAATAGATCTCACATTAAACCAGAGTACAAAATATGTAAAACAATATCAAATGATGTAAAAAAGTTGGAATAGTTGGAACAGTTTTAAGATAGGATTACGTCCCTTCATAACAGTCCTACAGAAAGGAAAATTTCAGAAGCTAAAACCGTCCGTCCATCCGTCCTCGCGAGTTATAATTTTGGCACCGCGCCAAACCCAGTCTATCGCTTGGACAGGTTAAACATAAAAGTACCACGATTCGTCAAAATTTTGACGTACCTGTATATATATATAGATGCCTATATATACAGGTGGTTATCAAAATAATAGAAACACTAAGAAACATGAAAACCTTTATTAATATGGCCCAGGATCACATTTGTTATTTAATACCACCTGATTCACCTTGGAATTGGATTATACAAGTCATGATGAAGTTTGTGAAATGCGGTCGTACTACAAGCCAACGTTCTACCCGAAAATGCATTTGTAGAAGGCAAGGAATATTATGTACAAGTTCTTGCACCGATTGTCGAGGCATCAGATGCTGCAATTCTGCATGTGTCAATGTTGATGAGGAGGACTAACTAGACCACAACCACAATAAAACAAATCACTGCAATATGTAACACGAGTAAAACTTTTTGGAATTGAAATAGCTATGATAAAAACAAATTAATCACTTTTTTATAATAAATGTTGTTAAGTTGTAAACCGTGTTTTTTTATAGTACATGTTGTACATTATTTTTATTAAGGTAGTGTCCGTGAGTGTGTGTAGTCATAAATAATTACGATGTAAAAAGAACTTTTTACATACCATGTTTTTAAATTTTCTGTTGAATCATATAAACTTGTCAGTTCTATGTATCAATAAATACTTTCTAAAATTTGTTTGATACGTTATCCCATCAACTTGAAAGAAAATAAAGTTAATTGGAAATTAACTTGAGTTTAACTTTTCGTTCCCGACCCAACCGATAGATGGGTGCACCGGTCTACAAAACATTATTAGCTGAAAATGAATTCAATCCTGCCTAAATATGGCGAAAAGTATCAAAAGGATGCATTGTCATCGTGTTCTGAGCTCTTATAAAATTTTCAAATGTCTAGCTAGTCGGGAAGTTAGTTAAAAATCGATTCCAAGATTTGTACGGGACAAACACACAAACACAAACAAACAAGAAAGCTAGTTAATAAAAACATGGAAAAAAGGAGGAGGATTTTAAAATTTTACATTGCATTTACTGTTTCCATGGTAATCATGAAAATAAAACAATGTCCATAAGAAAAAAAAAATTGAACTTTCACGGCTAACGGGGTGGATGGAGCCCTAAGAGATGGGATTTTGAAACACGAACAGGCCTTTATTTAGCCCAAAGTGTTAACTAATCTCATGCTAAATTTCAGCCTAGTCGGTTCACGAGTTTTTGCGTTCTTGAGGAAAATATATGACTACACACAAACACACACAAAATTCTCTTTTATATAATAGTATGGATATTATTTGAAGATGTAAATGTTTTTTTTAAAATAATAATACAGTTTATATTTAGAATTAACACTAGTTGTAATTAAAAAATAGGTTTCTTTTCAAAATCTAAGATGATATATGCCTCCCTCTTGACCTTAACTTTCAATTCACATAACACGGTGGCTATTTTGGAAAATCCGCAATATTGGGCCTATGCAGCCCCGCCGGGTGGTAGACTTTTTACCATTGTCTTTTTCATACATTATTATATAAGAATCCATCAAGAGAAATTATATTACAGTTACTTCTAGTTTCAGCCAATTTTTAAGCTATTTTTACTGGATTAAAAGGGACTTTTAACATCGTTGAAATTTTTCAATATTTTGCACAATGTACCACACGAGTAAAATTAAAATTGTTTTTTCAGCATTGAATTCACTTAGAATTCACAAATAAATATTTTGTAGAAAATTAAAATTTGTTTAAAAAAAATTCTTCAAAAATGCTAGAATAAAAAAAAAATTCCATGCGCTATCATTTTTCCCCTGATTTCTTCCAAATTTCTCAGGATTGTCAATTGAAGTGTTTGTCATAAAACTTTGCATAATTCTTTGAAACCTCAAATATTTTTCAATTTTATAAACCATGAAATAAAGTAAAGACATGCAAAAACATAAAAAAATATAGCAGGCCGAATAAAAAAGTTATTTAAGGCTTTAAATTTCTACAAGAAAATAAATCAATGCAGAATGTTTAAAAACATATGGAATGCTCATACTAAAAAAGTTTAGATTTTTAAATGTTATAGAATGAGCATGGAGCATTTTGAATAACGTTAGAATTTTTGAAAAAATATTTGAAAAACAAGTATTATACTGCCAAAAAAAACCTTGAGTTCTAATGTTCTTCATTGTAGTAAAATATAATATTAATTATTTCCATTCCTTTTATAAAGTTGAATATTGAGAATTAAAAAAAATATAAGGTTCGTGTTCCTTCTACCCTTAAACATATAACTAATATGATTTATCTACACTCTTAAATGTACGTCTAGTTTAATATCTTCGTTACCTGAAGTGTGGGATGTTTTTCTCAATAAACACATTTTATTAATATTACTTTAGAAATAAACATGAAACTAAACGTTCAGCAAAAGGTGACAGCTATTTAAAATTCCTCTCGGTGTTCGCCTTACTATTGTCATCCCGTTTCTTTAACACAGTGAGATATTTTTATATAACCTGCATCTTATTTTTCATTCGCAAATGAGTTTTGCACTCTATGATTTCCACATTGAAAACTTACATGTAAGTGTCATCTAAAGACTGATATTTCTCAATTGTTCCTTCATATCGTACTAAGTATGGTACTTTATATTCTGATTGCCCCTGTTGTAAAGTACTGATCAAACATTAGTGTTTACAGAGAATAAAGCCAGAGTTAAAGGCAAAGTACTGGGCACATTTTCCTCTGCACAAGTCTGTAAGTTAAAGTACAACTACGCCTGGAAAAGCAATCAGTATGCTACGTAAATATACAATGTACGAGGGTAAGTCATTATGTAAGTCACAAGAAATAAATAAAAAAAACAATTTGCTGTGATAATCACTTCAAATCCATTTGTATTTCTCAACATAATATCCACCAATATTTATGCACGTATCTTTTTGTTTTCTCAGGGCCCCAATGCTCCATGAAATTCGTTGGTTGCTGTCTCAGCTATATAGGACTTCATGTTGAACCTCTTCATCGTCTACAGTGTTTGAAAGATCTTTTTCAGTATCGTAATGAATTTGAAGACATGTTTTGAGGAATAACCACTGATAAATCATGGGTTCATCACTATAAACCTGAATGAAAAATATGAAAGTTTTAAAAATTGGTGGAGATGTTTGTTTAGGCATGCTAATGAACATACTAAAAGTCCCTACCGATCAGACTTGAGCTTTCGCCGCCATCTTGGAAAATGTGTACACTTTTTTGGTTTTTTGAAAATATCTTTAAAAATATTGCTTTTATAAAAAATAATTAAATACAAAAATTAAAAAGCATTAAATTATGAACAAAAATCATTCATAACATTTTTTATATGTCTTACAGGAACAAAGATAATTGACTTTGAAAAGAGCGCACTATCACACCTGGAACGCACAAGCGCGGTTCCCCATCGCGGTGGGGGGAAATACCCGCGCATGTGCATACCATAATTAGCCAAATTAGTTTTACACTAAATGGGAAGGGTTTTTGTATTTTTCCAAATAACTAGGGAAATATTAACTTTACGTAAAAAAAGTTTATTTCAAAAATCAAAAAAACATTAAATTATGTACAAAAACGATTTTATACATTTTTGTCGTACACCTAACAGGAACGAAGATATTGACTATAAAATGAGCGTTGATAATGAAGGTAGCTTCAAAGTCTCGTTGCAGGCGCTCTTCTTTGAATTTCTAACCTCTCCCACATTTCGGCATTCTTTAAACACAAGAAAATAGACTGTAATGTTTTTAGCTATGTAGATAATTAATCATTATTAATTTTATACATGAATGTAGTAAACTTGGGGGTATTCACTATCAGATTTCCATTGCAAATGATTTTTCAAGCTTACCTACTTCAGGATTTACGTGCTTTCTTTCGGTACGGGATTCTCCCCTTCGTCAGGCATGTATAGATCGTCTATGGATCCGCTAGCATCGGCCCATTGATCAACTTCTTTCATTCGATCGTCATCATCAACAGGGCTGATGCCATTCAGACATACCCCATTGCAATTATTGCAGGCCGTTGTGCAGTTGATGCTAGCTTTCCGATATCCGCATCTTACTCCACAGTCAGTATTACAGTTGCAAAACACCATGTTTAAAACTGAATCGGGAGCTACTGCATCCATAGTTGTGATGGGCACAAGAATTTTCTCTTGACGCTTCCAGCCCCATAGGCAGTTGGGCCTTTCTTTTTCAGGTGCTCCAAAGTCTTCCTCATTGTAATTTCGATGGCTCGTATTTCAGTGTGTGCGTTTAAGGTTTCTTGCGATGGTGGTTCAGTAGCAAACTCTCGAAACAACTCACGGAGATTTTTACATTCCAAATCTGATATGTCAATGCCGTCAAAAATTATTTTTGCTAAAGTTGTTTGGGTCAATAAATGAGCTCGTACGGCCCTAGCGTATGCATTAGGGTGGATCAAAAACGCGTTTTTTCTGCAATACAATTCTAATAGCGCGGAAAACTTGCGCATAGGCGTCATTATAAATAAAAAAATATTTAAATTTTTTTTTTTCAAAATTTGAAATCGCGCAGAAGGCCTAAAGTTACCAAAAAAACTCAAAATACCGGTAAATTTAAAAAAAATGCAAAAATTACATAAAAAATTCATTTTTTGTTCTAATAGTGAAAAAAGTGTTTTTAAGAGTGCCCTTAATGCATACAAAAAATAATTAGACCCATTTTTGTTTAACTGAATTCGCTCAAAAGGCCTAAAGTTGCGGGTTGTATCGTAAAAAAACGATATTTCATGATTTTCGACTATTTTTAAACATGTGCTAAAACCATATAAATTGTATTTTTTTATTCTAATAGTGTGAAAACTATGTAATATAGTTTTACTAATCCATAAAAAGTACTTTTATACCCCTTATTCCTTAACTGTATTCGCGCAAAAGAACAACGCTTACTCCCCTCCGCCGGCACCAAGTGGACTTACCCACACGTGGTGCTGTTCTCTCCACAACACTTACTCCCCTCCGGCGGCACCGTGTGGACTCGCCCACGCGTAGTGTGACTCGCCAAACGCGGAAGTGTATTTCGTAGTTTTGAAATGGCGTCTGAAAAATCTTCGCGTGTTACTAGACAGTCTATTACGTGCCCTATCATTGGCGTACCCAAAGAACTAAGTGGAATATCGCTGCCTACATACGAGGATATGCTGTTCTGTTGCTTAGATGAGAAGTATAAACGTTCTTTGTTATTTAGCTCTAAGAATAAGAAAGAGTTAGGATTTGTAGCTGTGGTCGAGTCCGTAGGAACTCAAATAGTTGAGATTTATAACAAGGCCACAATCCCAACAGTAACACATAGTCGTGTGGTCCAAATGATCCAATCATACTATAACTCGTATATTGCGTTAAAAAAATCTTTCAATCGAGACTGTGAAAAAGATTTTTATAAGAAAAGAGTAGAAGTTTTCGTACAGAATGCGAAAACCAAACTTTTCGATATTGCTGCCTGTAAATGTAATATAACTTTGTCTTACACATGTGAGACTGTCTGTAAGGGTAGTACAGCCTGTCCTTTGACTATAGGTTGTCAATGTGAAAAAGTAAAAAAAATTCCAGACATAGAGTTGAAATTTATGCACGATCAAAGAACAGCCAGGAAAATGGTTATTGGTAGTTTAGATGCTCAGGAAACTAATAAATTACAAAAGAGAGAAGAAAGAAGAGAACGGTTGTTGTCTCGTGAAACGCTTACTACGTTTGATCCTAGTAATCCCAGCACAAGCAAAAGTGTAATGAGTGGTTGCAGTGATGAAAAAAATAGAAGACAGAAAACTTCGGCAGACGCTGACTGTGATGTAGGTTTTTTGTTGCCTTCTTCTGCGGAAATGCGTTCGAAGCTGACAACAACATCCTTGCTGAGTGACAGGTTCGGGGTGTCGGACAGAGCCACCGCTGCAATAGTTACCGGTGTTTTACACGATTTGGGACTGATATCTGACGCAAACATAGCAAAAGTCATAGACAGAAACAAAATAAGAAGAGAAAGTGAAGACTCGGAAAGCAATAACGGAATAAGACCACCAGATGAAAGAAGTCAACGCAATTTATTTCGACGGAAGAAAAGATAATACAATAACTCAAGAAAGATTGGAGCTAAAATGTACCGCAGAACTATAAAAGAAGAACATATTAGCGTGATAAGTGAGCCAGGTGGTAAATACATTGGCCATGTCACACCAAAGAAAGGTACCGCAAATGAAATACGAACACTTGGAAAAGAAGGAATTTGATATGAGTGCAGTGGAGGCCATCGGATGTGATGGAACAGTCACAAACACTGGATGGAAAAGCGGTGTTGTACATAACATTGAAGTTAAGTGTCGCCGTCCTTTGCAATGGTTTATCTGCTTGCTACATCTTAACGAGTTACCTTATAGGCATTTGTTTGATCACTTGGATGGAACGACAACAGGACCAGTATCATTTAGCGGTCCAGTTGGAAAACAACTCCCTGGATGTGAGAAACTCCCTGTTGTAGATTTTGAGCCGATACAATCAGAAGAAGTCATTGATATCACTAAAAGCGATCTGAGTAAAGATCAGAAGTATCTCCTAGACATTGTAAAAGCGGTCAACACATGAATCTGTAATCCAGAATTGGCTGCTAGGGATCCTGGACGCATCAGCCACTCTCGTTGGCTAACCTGTGCTAACCGGGTTTTAAGATTGTATGTATCCCAAACTAGTCCAACAATTGAGTTACAGACTCTTGCAAATTACATAGTGAAGTCATATGCACCTGTTTGGTTTGATATAAAGAAAAACTACACTGTGAAAGATGGACCGAAGCATATTTTGAAGGTAGTTAAAACAACCAGACATCTACCGGACAATATCATGCAAATCATTGATCCAGTAATTCAAAGGAACGCATTCTTCTGCCACCCTGAAAATATGATGTTGGCTATGATAATGAATGAGAGACCATACATTAGAGAACTTGGCTACAGAAGGATCCTTAAATCCAGAAATGAGCCATCAGCTGAAGGTTATGTAAGAGACTTCAAAATACCTTCAATAAATTTTAGTGCAAACGACTATACCGAACTAATTGATTGGTCAATCTGCAAGTTAACACCGCCGCCACTACTGTCCAAGATGCCAACTGAACACATTGCTTCTTTATTGAAAGACAAAGCGCTACCAGAGTTTAACTACCTCAAATTCCCATGTCACACAAAGTCAGTTGAGAGGTGTGTAAAACTGGTTACAGAAGCTGCAGAAAAAGTGTGCGGGCATGAAAATCGAGATGGTTATATTAGAGCTACTTTAAAATCAAGACAGCTGATGCCCACATTTAATTCAAAGTCAGAATTCATAGGGGCTTCTATGTAAATAACCTTTTGCCTACAACGAACATATAAGTATTGTACAAAGTAAATAGTTACTGTAAATATTGTAAATAAAATTCACCCTGATTGGTTGGTTGGGTAGGGTGGAGGTGGGACTCGCCTTGCAGCCACGTCCTCGCCGTGAGTCCTGGGTCATTTCAGCACAGATTAAATGTTGAAATGAGCTGAGAGCTGCAATATGATATGTTTGGCTAATACATTTTTTGTAAATCACTCGTTAGAGTCTTCTTGCAAACCTTAATGTGTTAAATAAACACTCATCAGATATGGAAAACGTCGTTTTTACGGGACTCTATAACTTAACTTATACTATAATTTAGACCTTTTGCGCGAATACAGTTAAGGAATAACAGGTCTGAAAGTATTATTTCTGGATTGGGAAAACTATTTTGAATGGTTTTTACACTATTACAAATTAAAAATAAAACTTTTATGGGTTTTGGCACATGTTTAAAAATCGTCGAAAATCATGAAATATCGTTTTTTTACGATACAACCCGCAACTTTAGTCCTTTTGCGCGAATTCAGTAAAACAAGAATGGGTCTAATTATATTTTGTATTCATTAAGGACACTCTTAAAAACACTTTTTTCACTATTAGAACAAAAAATGGATTTTTTTGTAATTTTTGCATTTTTTTAAAATTCACCGGTATTTTGACTTTTTTGGTAACTTTAGGCCTTCTGCGCGATTTCAAATTTTGAAAAAACATTTTTTTAATATTTTTTCATTTATAATGACGCCTATGCGCAAGTTTTCCGCGCTATTAGAATTGTATTGCAGAAAAAACGCGTTTTTCGATCCACCCTAGTATGCATGGCTAAGCAACATTTTTTCTACTGACGTAGGTGCATAAATCACAGTGAGTATTTCTTTTAACCCACTTCCAGCCATTATGTACCCAATGCAGCCTAAGAATGACATTAAAAGATGGAATCCACCAAGCCTCACAATACAACTTGATAATAATGGATTGGACGTTGCTGCGACTATCTCTCGAGCTTTAATATACAGTGGTTGGTCAAACGTGAGTACGCAAGACTTTTGGTGCATTTTAACACACTGCTGGGCAGCATATTTCAGCACAGTGAAAATGGTGTCATACTTGCTTGGCGGTGAATTAACAAACGGAAAGGGTATTACTTTGGTCTTTTCACAAGGCTGGTTTCTGGTTATATAATGGAAAAATTATTTCCTTTCAGGTATCTGTGGAAGACCTAACCACTTAGCACACATCCAGGAGATATCAAATGGCTTAGGCAGTGGTAAATCTTCCGCTAAAGGATTTAAGACATTCAAATCTTCGATAGTAATTGTTTTTAACCCAGGCCCTCGAAAATTTTCAAACGTTTTCAGAGGAATGATTCCCATTTTGCCTACGGTCGATGCGGATGTAAGTTCGGTTAATTTTTTTTATCTTCGTCCTGGGTTCTACTGCTGACGCCTGAGTAAAACAAGCAATGCCCCCCCATGCTATGAAACGTATTCAGGACATCGATTGTCGACACATTGAAATCTGCATTGTCAAATACGAATTGGCAGAATGATCCCTCGCGCATTTGGGGTTGCGGATGATTTATGGCTGACATCTCAAGTGTTTGGGCTTCATAGTAAGAAGAACAAAATCCCAAATTCGAGAGCATTGTTATTAAATTCTTGGAACAGAACTTTTTGTACAAAAATAAAGCAAGACTATTGAGCAGAGGAGACATAAATGATCGTGGCCTTAGCGCTGATATAATGACGTGAGCTATTGAAGTGACTTTTTTTTCCGCCTTAGCAGTCTTTTTTTTAATAATCAAGTGCTCCAAAAAAGATTTTAGGCTTTCTGGAATGCCCTTGTTCACATCTCCGAAAAAGTTATCACTTGGAGTAGAGCAAATGAGTGTCATAAACTGGTGTCTGTATATCTTCTTTTATTATGGCTGCAGCAGTTTGTACTATGCGTAGACGCTCCTCACGATCATTTCGTATCCTTTTGTCGTACCAAGAGTCTGATAAGACTTGCTTTTCAGTATTACGTAAACATATGACAGTAACTGTTTTGGAGTTTGAACCAAAAATAATGCCATCCCCGTATATTTGTTTCAACTTATTTCTCAAAGTGATGTCGTCTGGAATTTGAGATTTGAGTTCGGGTAGTGAGAATTGACAGTCGTCATTATTATCAAGGAAAAAGGATATTTCGTCTACAGCTGTTGAGACGTAATCCGACTCAGGCCGCCCTCTCTTTCTGATTGGTGCAGTGTGTAGAAAAAAAGTCATGAAGCAATCTTGGTGATAAATCGCATCAGCTGCAACTAAATCAGCAACGTTTATTATACGACACTAAACTTCCTCTCCACACTGGTCATGTCTATTCTCTGCAGCTTCAAGAACTTTGTTTTTCATTTCGAGACTCCTAACTTCGTATATAGTTCTTCGCCTGCCAGTTGGTTTTTCTTTTGTCTTGCTTTGAATTATTCGTCTATCACTGCCGTACAAAAGAAACATTTTGTTCGAAAACCGAACTGAGGTAAAAAAAGAATGTAAACTTACTGCGCGCTCTTCACTTTGGGATGTTGACGCGATTTCTGCATTTGTTTTTAAATCAACTTTTATAGTTCCTGGTATGGTGTAATTTCTCCGACACAACGAATGAACCGAAACAGATTTTAATGTTCCAACTGTTCATGCTTATTGTCTTTTCTTTGGACACTAGCTCTCTTTAAAGCGTCGATCCCCTTTTCTCCTACATTCAAGTAATCAACATTTGACATTAATTTTTTACATGTAAAACATAGTTCCGTATCAGCCATTGTTCACAGAAGCACACGGAACGGTGACTAACTATTAACTGGCTAGGAAAATACTAGGGTAAGACCGATTTGGCACCTGACGGTATGCACATGTGCGTGTCTTTCAGCCATCGCGATGGACACCGAATGCTCGCCCCTGGTGTGATAGTGCGCTCTTTCCAAAGTCAATTATCTTTGTGTTAGACTTATAAAAAAATATATGTTTTTTGTGCATTGTTTTTTGTAGAAACTAACTCCATTATCAACGCGCATTTTATAGTCAATATCTTCGTTCCTGTTAGGTTTACGACAAAAATGTATAAAATCATTTTTGCACATAATTTAATGTTTTTTAATTTTTGAAATAAACTTTTTTTACGTAAAGTTAATATTTCCCTAATTATTTTAAAAAATACAAAAAACCTTCCCATTTAGTATAAAACTAATTTCGCTAATTATGGTATGCACATGCGCAGAATTTTTCCCCACACCGCGATGGGTAACCGCGCTTGCGCGTCCCAGGTGTGATAGTGCGTTCTTTTCAAAGTCAATTATTTTTGTTCCTGTTAGACATATAAAAATGTTATGAAGGATTTTTGTTCATAATTTAATGCTCTTTAATTTTTGTATTTAATTATTTTTAAAAAAAGCAATATTTTTAAAGATATTTCCAAAAAACCAAAAAAGTGTACACATTTTCCAAGATGGCGGCGAAAGCTCAAGCCTAATCGGTGGGGACTTTTAGTATGTTCATTAGCATGCCTAAACAAACATCTCCACCAAATTTCAAAACTTTCATATTTTTTTTAGCCATTCGTCAAAATCGGGTCTATTGTGACTGGGGTACAAACACTTTGTAGATGTTGAAGGGGTTCAACATGAATCCCTATATGTCTCATACAGCAACAAAAAGAATTTCATGGAGCTGGTATTAGGCCACTGAGAAATTAATGGGATAGGTGCATAAGTATTAGTGGAAGTTATATTGAGAAAGAAAAATTGTTTTGAAATGATTAGCACTGTCAGTTAATTTTTAATTATCTTTTGTGAAACACTTAACAACTTACCCTAGTGTTATATGAAGGATTCACTATTATTAAAAGCAAAAAATAATTATATAAGAATATACATTATATTTCTCAAAGTTTATGCACTACTAAAAGTGTATTTCACGAGAATGTAGCCTAGCTATGGAAGAAAGGCTGTACGTTTTATTTTAGAAAATTTTCAGCCGAATTGAGTAATCAAGGCTAATGGAACGCAATCTATTCTTGGATCTGAAAGTTGCCGACGAAACATTTTTCTTCATGGAAGTTTCATGAAGTAAAGTTTCCCGGATTGCGAAACGCAGATCATATTGAACTCAATATGAGCCGTATTTTCACAAGGGCATTGAAAAACACGCATTAAATAATAAATAGGAGCAAATATGTTCTAGGATAAAACTTTTGAAATCAAAAGGTATTGATTCAAAAAAGTACTTTACGGAGGGTGACTCCAAACAAATTCGTAATTCAGAATGAGAGAATTCAGATAGAAACAAAAAATCAAATATGTTTCGCCAAAGCTGAATGCATTGCAGAGTGGGATTCTAGGCAATTTAAGTTCTTGTATAGTAAAGGATGTGTAGTAAAGGTTTTGCAGACAGGCAGTGAAGTCCTACAGTTACAAAATATGCAGAACTTTGCATTTGGGGTATGGTTTATGTATGATCTGAATAAATTGAAACAAACAAAAATCACAAAATATTAAAGTAACTTATTGAAGTTAGAAATATTGTACATGATACAAAGCCATATAGTTAAGCAGGAAGAAACTAACTCATACGCCAAATTCAAAATTGTAAAGTTTTTACTCCGGTTGAATCTGTGAAAATAATAAACTTTTCATATTTCAGGAAGACAGTCTAAATAAAAGGTATTTTCTGAAAAGTAATTTATGAGCGTAATATTATTAAATGTATCAAACTTTAAAATTTTTAATGATTTAAACTTTAAACAACATTGAAATATATCTCTATCTCTCTATCTCTCTGACTTTCTCTCTCTCTCACTCTCTCTCTCTATCTCTCTATCTCTCTCTCTCTCTCTCTATATATATATATATATATATATATATATATATATATATATAATGTTCATATCGCGAATGGATCCCGGAGATATGCGCCAAGTCCGAAATGTGACATTATTTCGAACTTGGTGCACTTGAATTTGATCAGTTCGCGATCGGGCAAATCAGTAGTGAGCCATGTCCGAGTTTATACTTGGACGAAAGGATGGACGAAAATGGAGGTAGATGTAAGTGCTACTGTTCACGATGTACTCTGTTGATGGCGGTGTTAAATCGTCCACGACTACATATGCACGTGAAATGAGAGGTAAATTTCTCGAATCTTTAGGTAGTTTTTTAGAAAGTTCGGGTCAACAGTTGTGTTTTGACGCTCGAAAAATATGAAAAGTTCATTGCGGAAGTGAATAGCACTGTGGAGAAATGAAAAAACAATCAGTCCCTCACTTTTAAGGACTACAGAAGACTAAAAAGGTATGAGGTAGTACCTATTTGTGGTATCGAAAAATTAATATAAAAAATGACATGATGACCGAACCATAAAATATTTTTGGCATACTGACGAAATTTTTGAAGTTATTCATAAAGCTCATATAGATTGGGGTGACAAAAAAATAAAATGTATGGAAAAGGAACTACAACAGAAATGCTGTAATGTGCCTCGAAAAGTGATCAATCTGTACCTTTCTCTCCGTGAACAGTGTCACTTGAGAAAAAAGGGTAAAAACAAGGGTGTCGTTGTTAAACCAATACTTACTAACTCATTCCGAAAGCGAGGACAGGTTGACCTCACTGACATGCAACCAGATCCGATCGCGATTATAAATTCATTTTGAACTATCAAGATCATCTTACCAAATTTCCTTTTTTACGCCCGCTGAAAACGAAAACAGCTGAAGAAGTTTCTTAAAATTTAATGGATATTTTTTTTTGTATCAAGGAGCTCCCTCTATTTGCAGTCCGATAATGGACGCGAGTTCTCGGATAAAATCATAAAAGAGCTAGCATATATGTTTGAAGCAAAAATTGTTCATGGAAAACCCAGATACTCTCGGAGCCAAAGCTCCTTCGAACGTGCAAACCAAGATGCTCGTGATATGTTGGTGACGTGGATGGCAGACAATCAGACAAGTCAGTAGGCTTACGAATCAGTGAAATGAAAAAAAAAATCGTACCTACCATCGTGGAATCACCAGAAGCCCATACGAAGCTCTGTTTGGTGTTCCACTTACTAACGGACTGCCCCAGGAATTGTGTTGTTCAACGGACCTTGAGACTGAAGAACAACTTGAAGAGGTTTTGACCAACATTCCTGAAAGTAAACATGAAACTGATTCATCAGATTCTGAAAACTCTGATGTGTCCATCTTAGAAAAAAGGAAGAAGTTAATTGAAGAGAAACTAGCTGATTATGCAAAAAAAAAGCGAAACAGCAAGCGGAAAAATGCTAAGAGGCAGTGATGCTAAATTTACTCCCATGAGCGTCGGTCAGAATGTTGTGCTACGGATTCCAAAACTCTACACAGAAAGAGCTGCGCCCAGAAAGGTCATAGCTGTGATAATGGAAGTGACTAATGATGGGCTATACAAACTCGGTACGAAAACCGGAATATTGGAGAAGTTATATTCCAGAAATGAATTCCAACTGACTGAAGACAACTTCATATCTGAAAAACACGTTACAAGCTTCGTACACTCACTTCGAACCATAACCACAGTTACCCTGGAATCAGGAAGCTCACAAGGTTTCGTTCACTGCAATTGTAGAAAGCAGTGTGAAAGCAAAACATGCAATCGCCTATCAAGTGACATCATATGTAACTCAAAGTTCCATAACAGTTCTGCCTGCAAGAATAAGTAACAGTGCATTTTTCATAATTTTTTCCATCATTTATTATTTTATTATGTTTTCATATTTTTTTCACTATGGACATAATTTTATAACTATGAGGTTTTTAAAATAGTCATTAAAATTATCTTTTAACTCATTTCATTTATTTTATTTAAGTCAAATAAATAGAGTTAAAAATTATTGTTTTCTGACTTTGATCATTCTTTAACTGCCCTTTCGCAAAGTGAGCACTTTAGAATGCTCAAAGTGCGAAATGAAATTAAGTTTCGTACTCTGCGCACTTCTGATATGCCATACGCGAAATGATTATTTGTAAATGACCCAAGTCCGAAATAATGTATTATTTCGGACTTGGCCCATTTGTCTGTGATCCATTCGCGTTGTCAGCATTTTCTTCGGACATCGTCCGATTTCGGAGTTCGGTTCCAACACACACACACATATATATATATATATACACATACATACATATATATATATATATATATATATATATATATATATATATATATATATATATATATATATATATATATATAAATATGCTATAAGGGAAAGATGAAATACTCATTCTGTTTACCTAAAGCGAATACACCCAAATGAATCAATACAGGTTTAATAATGCAACCGAGCAAAATTTAATGTCTTGTTTCATATAATGTCTGCACAGGGAATAATAACTCACTTCCATCCTTCCTCGGTTGATTAAATGATTGAATACCGCACTGATTTGCTATCGCATTCACCACATCCCACTTGCAGAATTCCCTGCAGAAAACTGCAAATAATAGTTATCCCCACTACTTATTAGGAGCCCGGAAAATCCGCCAAGAACACGGTGCTGTCAATGGTTCTAAACTGCGTATCCGTAGCTGCGATGTGAAACAACCATATCCATTACCATATCAATCATGTACTAGCGAATTCGCGGTAATTGAATGCCACCTACGTATCGGAAAAGGGTGGAAGAAAGATTTATTTGCTTTCGGGGGTGTAGGGCTACACTGTATCAATATGGAATGGGGGCGTGTTTGATTTTCTTTTAAACATTGCATATATGTAATTCATTTTTTTAATGAAATTTGCATTGTTTAAAAATATATATATTAATATTTGCAACTTAATATAGTGTAGGATGTAGAATAAAACATGGAAAACAATATTCAGTTTGGAATATTTTTCTCTTACTACAAAATCATAATAATAAATATTCTTTTCTTCTACATTGAAGACACTTAGAATACATAAATATGTATTTTCGGGGATAAACAGACCTGTTTTTCAAAAACTTCTTCAAGGATGCAAGAATTTTTGAAATTGCCTCACGGGCATTAATTTTTTTTCTTATTTCTACCAAATTTCTCAGGATTCTTAATTGAAGTCTATGCACGAAACTGTATTTAATTCTTTGAAACCACAAATACTTGAAACCATATATTTCCATAATTATAGACCATGAAATAAAGCGTAAACGAGATTTTAACGCCAGATGTACTCCCTATGCTATCAAGTCGCCCAGGTGTCATTTATCGGCAAGACAATACTCGTCTACAAACTGCGCGACTCTCCCGACAATGTCTTCAAGGATATGACGTACTCCGATGCCCTGCCAGTTCACCAGACCTCTCGCCAATAGATCACGACTGGGATGTGCTTGGAAGGCAACTACAGCCGACCTGGAATACTGGTGAATTAACTGCCCATTTGCAATGATTATGGCATGATCTTCCGCAGGAGGTCATAGGTGACCTCATTGATTCGATGCCACGCCATGTTTCGTCTTGTAAAGCTGCCAGACGTGGATTTATTACTTACTGATTTGTAAACTTTTTCATGTCATATGTTCTTAATATAACGGTCTGTTCTTCTGAATTTGTATTCTTTTGTTTATCTCTTCAAGAACTACATGCATATTAAATTTAGTGGCTCGTTTCCTTCTGGGTGCATATATTTTTTATGACTGAGTGTATTAAGAATAGATAAATACACTTTGAAAAACTAATATTGAACCCAATAAAGAGAAATATGGCTACTCAACAGTGCGAAATAAATAATTTCCGTCAGGTTTAATTCTATATCTCACAATCATAATTAAAATTAAAAATTTAATATATATATATATATATATATATATATATATATATATATATATATATATATGGGATAGGAAAAACACAGTTTCACTTGTTAAATACAGATACTCAAACATGATCAAAGTTTTAACTCGTAATACCACAAACAAATATTTTTTCCCATTCGTTAACCAACGTATTGTTGTCGACCTACACAAAATAAACCACAGTTTTTCTAAGATGAAATCCTATGGCGGAAATCCGAGGAAATAGTTACTTTTCCACAGTACCGAACCGTTAATGAAATCAAAACATCAGGAGAACGGCAACATCTGTCGACTGGTATTGCATTAGTGAAGCAAAGGGCCACTTCCATTACCATATTAGAAACGTTCCACTGCGGCTAAGAAAATTGAATGACCGTCTGTGGACGAAAGGGGGAGAAAAAAGATTATGCCTGTTCCCACACAGTCTCTTTCTTTTGTGCGAGTTTTTGGAAGCCTGTTGTCCCTTTGTGTCGTATTTATTTACATAAAAGTATCAGATGAAGCGTACGATGTGTTTTGAAATATATCGAAGTACGCATATGGTTTGTTTATTTTGGAAAACAGTCGTACGTAAAAGCTAAATTATTGTTTATACAAAAACGTTAGTGTTTCACTTTCAGACAATCTATATATTTAAGTTGCTAAGCCGACTTTTTGGGCAGTCCGTGAGAGAAAACTACTGCATCAATTTACTGCATCAATTCACTTGACTTTTTTGGTCTTAAACAAAAGATTGTGATCTGTAGATTTGTCAGATGTGGTTTTTGTAAACGCAATTTCTATTAATTAGCGATAATTCACAATTAAAAATGGATTTCTTCGCATGCTCAGTGGCACGTTTAAATCTGGCTTTAGAAACTCACTGTTTTTGAGCATGATCAGTGAAATGTTTTAACGATAAACGCGTTTATTCCGAGCAGTCTCTGCACCATTTTTATTTCTATGATAATTATGTTTGTGAAATAAAAGACTAAACCTGATGGAAACTGTTTATTTCGCGTTGTTTAATTAGTGATAATTTACAATTAAAAAAATTGCTTTCTGCGCATGCTCAGTGGCATTTTTAAATCGGGCTTTAGATACTCACTAAGCTCGAGGCCGCTTAAACACATTAATTTGCTTCCGCGCATTATTGGGATTTTCAACATTTGGCAAGGATGTGTTGAGTATAATTTGTGTATTAGTACATTTATTTACTATCGAGCCATCATGTTTTGACGGGTACCAACTAGTGCGCTTTAATATTTTCAACATGTATAAAATAAGTAAAATGTCTTGAATATTGTATGTTATGAGAATTCGTGGTGGTAATACATTTACGTTCATAAATAAAGAATTCTCAAACTTTATATATACTAGTTGTTACCCGTCAAAACATGACGGCTGTACAGTAAATAAATTACACTAATATACAAATTATACTCAACGCATCATTGCAAGTGTTGAAAATTATTATATTAAGAATACAGAAATAACTTTAAAAAATTATTATTGAGCCCAATAAAAAGAAATATGGTGACTCAACATCCCGAAATAATCAGTTTCCGTCAGGTTTGATTCTATATCTCCCAAGCAAAATTAACCCCTTGACTACTAGGACGTACGCAACGTCCTCTCATTTCATTAATCAGCGACCAGGACGCACACCTCGTACGTCGTTCACGACACAGTAATGAGTGCATATTTGAACCGGACTGGTCAGTGATATGCAACTGATACAGCATGGTACTGGTCGGAGGTGAGTAGTAATGACCTTGATTCTACTACAAGGACGCCACTAGATGGAGAAAGGAGCGGCGGGGTATCAATTCGCATAATCGCTTCAAAAATCAAAACGTCAGTTGCGATTCGAATGTTGTCTGTATTCATGTGTTTTATATTTCCTCGTATTATTTAAAGAACCTTTTTTTTAGCCAATGCGGAGGCACTTGTAATGAAACATTCGCCTGAATTACGCCGCAGTTTTTGCTGTCCATTTTATTATGAGGGCACCGTATAGGTGGACAGCATTACCCCCTATGAAGGGAGCCTGGTAGTAAAGGGGCCTGGTATTAAAGGGGATAACAATAAAAATGACAGAGCGCTAGAGAGAGTCCTCGGAATAAACAAATTAACGCGCTTGTGCAACCTCGTGCTTAGTGTGTATCTAAAGCCAGATTTAAACATGTGACGGAGCAAGCAAAGAAACAAATTAATGCGTTTATATGACCTCGTGGTTAGTAAAGTATAATAATATAAACAATTCAACATAAAGAAAGAAATTAAAAAGCGGGTATAGACTGCCAAACAAATAAATTTAAAAACTACCCTATCGTTCAAAACTTATAACTTTTCAATAAAAGATTGCGCAGTTGCAGCAAATCCTCATATTGAAAATGGACAAATATAACTAAACATATATAATTATAGGAAGAATGTTGACAAAAAACAAAAAAGGCAAGATTGTGTAGTAGTGCTGGAACTAAACCAGAAAACGAGGTAACCGAGTGGTCTCGTCATCAGGGAGCCTAAGCAAATCAGTTACCTCATGGGGAACTTTCTGAATAGGATGCAGGTATAACCAAAAGACATCCCAGGGCCCCGAGATCCCCATTGAAACAGATAGTCAAAAGAAAATGAAAAGACACAGACAACCCGTGTACATGAAAGTCTGGATGTGTAAAGACAAGACTGCCTTTACGCATTTTTTAAATTGTAAAGACAAGACTTAAACATCCGTGTAAAGACAGTCATCTTAAGTGAATCTGAACATGTCACTGAACATGCGCAGAAAGCAATTTTTAGTTATAACTTATCGCTAATTAATAGAAATTGCGGTTACAAAAACGAAATTTGACACATTTATAGATTAAAATGTTTCATTTCAGACGGAAATGGAGTAAGTTGATGGAGTAGTTTCTCACAAATGATAGGCGTAGCAAATTAAATATATAGACTAGCTGGTACCCGTCAAAACATGACGGCTAGATAGTAGATAAATGTACTAATACACAAGTTATAACCAACTCATCATTGCCAAATGTTGAAAATCATAATAATGCTCAGGAACAGATTAATGTATTTTAGCTGCCTTGTGCTTAGTGAGTGTCTAAAGCCAGATCTAAATATGTCACTGAGCATGCGCAGAAAGCAATATTTTTTTAACTGTGAATTATCGCTGATTAAACAGCGGAAAATAAACAATTTCCATCGGGTTTAATCTTATATTTCTCAAACATAATTATCATAAAAATAAAAATGGCAGATAGAGATCTAGAGAGACTCCTCGGAATGAACGTTTATCATTGAGACATGCCACTGAGCATGCGCAGGAATCAATTTTTAATTGTAAATTATCGCTAATTAGTAGAAAATGTGGTTACAAAAACCAAATTTGACAAATCTACAGCTTACAATCTTTCGTTTAAGACCAAAATGATGTAAATTGATGCAATAATTTTCTCTCGCGAACTGCCCAAAAAATCGGCTTATCAACTTAAGTATATAGATAGATTTGAAAGTATTTTTCATTTCCATTTTTGTTATGTTATGTGATTAAATTAAGTTTAGAAACCACCTTCCTTTGTGTTAATATGTGATACGTTATTAATTACCAATATTTCGTAATGATGTAATAAACAAATTTCACTTCATTATTCCCAAAATGCCTAAAACTAAACCTACATGGAAATGACTAAATAAAATGACCAGGATGAAACGATGACCAGGAAAGTGTAATTGAACTTTAACCAGTTTTATTCTCTTTGATATACGTAACTAAATATCATCATTTGTTCATTTCGCTTAATTAAATACAGATGTGTTTATATAAATGATCACAACTTTCTTACCTTTTTTAAATCTTACCTTCGTGTGCATATTTTTTTGCATCGCATCAACAAAAATCTGCCATTTTCAGAATCTTCACAATGCAATAAAGTGGGTTTACATAATGATTCAAATTATTTTTGCTATGTTTTTGTTACAACTCACGGACACAAAAAGTGAATTTAATCCCGAATAATATACAAAACTGCGTGGAAACATTGATGTAAAAATCAATATGCAAACCTTATTTTCCTGCACTATGGTTATATCTAGATCAGATCAGTTTCGCCTAAATGAGTGATGTCGAGTCGCAAAAAGTTGGAATTCGAAGTTGTTCTGGATCCCTGGGTTTAGTGACTTTATCTCACGCGGTAAAATTTAAAATTAAAGTAAGAAAATTGAAAAAAAAATAAAAAAATTAAAATTAATAATTTAGAAAATAAGAAAATTCAAATTTACAAAGTTTTCAAAGTTTTCAAATTTAAGAATTGATAAGGAAAGAATATGACCCTATTCAGAATTTTAAAAATTAAGAAATTTAAAGATAAAAAATTGAGATGGAACGTGCAAAAGAAGGAAGAGTCTTTAATTTTTTTTATTTTTTTTTATTTGCAATGTAAAAAATATAATCGCATTGAGATAATTGTAAAGTCCCAGGTGGAAGTTTGTCGTGACCTTGTGATTAAGTAGCTCGTTTTATCACTTCCATGGACACCTAAACTGCTCTTTCCCTCCATATATACAACATCTGGGTTATGCTTAAATACATTTGCAGCATCTATGATGCCACATTTCAATTATGAATTGATCATTATCAGCCTCGAACAGAGCGATCATCAATCGAAAATCAGCGAGAGAGAGAGTCCAGCATAGAGACGGAAATCGCATCCCATAGGTTTATCCTTATTACATCAGTTATCTCCTTCTCACCTTTCTTTCCTTTTTTCATCCCCTCTTTCAGAAAATTCCAGAACATTCTAGAGGACTCCATCACCGCGTGGTAAATAGCCCGCGGCGTCCGGTTAGCACGTATGTCGGCACATCTGGTCCCCCGGAAGTGGCCGTAATTATCTTAAATTGAATACTCCCCTACCGATGCATATGGAAAGGCTTTTTCCACTAAAAACTTGACCCAGCACCACCACGTGTGCGGGCTCTTCACAAATTTAAAAATAACTCCGTCAGATTACATTTATGTTAAAAATTGATGCAATAATTCTTATGATAAGGCATAATTTCTACATACCGTCGAATGAAATCACTCGTACAATCAAATTCTCTCTTTGACTCAAACTAGTTTATTTCACTAGATACCTTTGCCTCCTTCTTCTCGAGGTAATGATGAATTTGATGTCTAAAATAGAGAGACGAACGTCATATAAAATAACCATAGAAAAAATAGAAATACGTTTAATATGAATTGATGGCGCCATATATTCAACTGCGTTTTGAGACTCCACATTTCTTTGAATATAACAAGTTTAGCTAGTGCGTATGTTTAACCATATATTTAAATGTATTTTGAGACTGCTCATATATCTTTAAATATAGTGAGTTAGCTAAAGATTATGCAATGCCATGTAATTAATTTTTTTTCTACTGCTCATGTTTCCTTAACTAATAAGTTTAGCTCGTGAGTATATAATTGTACCACTTATAGTCAAATTGATTAGAAAATATCTGTCAAACAATCTGTTAGAAGATTATTGCTAGGGATACGTAATTTTCGTATTTACGAGATTGATGCGAATAAATGCGAAATTTGCCGATAGGAGCGACTAAATGCGAAATTTGCCAATATGAGCGACTAAATGCGAAAATTATTATTTTATTGCTTTTGGGCGAGAACTGGGTGATAAACGGCTTTTTAAGCAAAATTAGGTAATAATAGTAATAATTTATTAATATAATTGCTCAAATAAGACCATTCGCGGTCGTTTAACTGGGCAATCTCATTCTCCTTCGGATTTACTCCGAATTTCACCCGGACAGTAGTCCGTACCGGAGTCGAGCCTAAAAATCTAATTGTAAAAATCAACCATCAAGTTTTGAGAGACAATTTAGTTGATTTAAAAAAGTGTCTTTTAGAGCTCCAATGTCAAGGGTATTTCAGCTACTTACAATATTCAACCTAGACAATGTTATACATATTTTAATTGCAACGAAATGCCGCTACCTTAACTTTGCAAAGGTAGCTATACAAAGCCTCTATATTCCCGTTAACAGAGTAAATGCTGAGATAATTGACAAAAGGCAAAGACTTAAGGAACATAATGTGGAGACTGCTACAGTATTAGCTTTTAACTAAGAATTCTGATACTGATCCACCCAAGTAATTAAAATTTTATTTATTTTAATAAATGCGAAATTTTATATATTGTATTGTTTTTGTTGCGAAATTTTGATATTGTTATGCTAAATTTACGTATCCTTAATTATTTCTTATGTTTTTAGAAGATCAGCTATAATCCACTTTAGCTTATGTTGTTGTTGTTGGTTATGCTCTCTGGCCGGAATGTATTCCAGACCAAGCCCATATGGGCTTGCGGACTGAGTGATGAGGCTCCGGTTTATAATGGCACCACAAGAGTCGGAGCCCGACTTAGCCAGGTCCAACTTCAATCTTGACCGAGCGTCCCCACGGTTGATATCTGGGGTGGGGGGGATCGTACCTTCCCCAGCCAGTGAACTCAATAAAGGACTTTCCGATCTACGGACTTAACGTGCCCATATCCAAAGGAGACACGAAGGTATTTAATGACGCTTGTAGGGATTCGATCCCAGCACCCACGGTACTGAAAAATGACGCTCTACCACTATTCTGCATCTGACCCACTTTAATATAATTACCTTATCATTCGGGGCCCAGGGTTGCCCAAATTGTTCGGCAGATCTGTACTGTCTGTCTGGCGCCCAGGCCTATATTAAACATTACCGAAGAGGGGAAATCAACCTTCGTCTGAGTTTACAGGAATTGCTGCGCAGTATGGTCTTCAATTTGATCAGGGCGTATGGGCGACAGCCATGGTCTCCGTAATCTTAATGCATGTACCTTATAATTCATCTTTCTTTCAATATTATAAGTCTGCTAGTGAAAATGCTACGCCGTATATTGAAATGTATTTTTCGAATGTTCATATTTCTTAAAAATAAATGAAGTTTATCTAGTGAGTTTATTAATTATGCCACTTGTAAGCCATATTCATTAGAAAATATCTAAAAAATAGTCTGTTAAAATGTTCTTTCTTGTGTTTTCAGAAGAACGACGATAACCTATATTAACTTACCATTAAACATCTTCACTGCTTCGAGATCATTTTTTATAAAATGGTTTATTTACATCTCGTGAGTTGTTGGTAATGACTATCATCGATTGAACTTATATTGTACTGAATATTTAATTTTTTTAATTAATGTCATGTTTCAAGAATTTATAAAAACGTTATTATCCAGCAAATTGCACGATCATCTTATTTTGATAAATATCCAATTCATTTGTTTCTCTTTAAAATCTCATTATAAACTTATTTCTCTTCCAAAGAGGAACGAAATTACCATTACGGAATATCTATCTTCGCATAGCTATCTTCCATATAGAAGAAATTAATGTCTGAAATTACAGGCCATAACTCTTATGAAGGACAATTTCCTTATGGGGCATATTTATAACCAGTAGCAATTAAATAAAGAACAATAAATCTTGTAGACGTTGTATTGCTTTCTTACTAACTTTTGGACACTTTAAGCGATACGTTTCTTCAGATTTTCATAGAAATTTTTTATATGAAGGATTATTAGAAGATATGTGTTTCGAAATTAACGGTACGTTTACTTTTAAATTTTTATCTCTTACCATTTATAGTAATTTGTAACCACTGGATTTCTCGGAAGTAACTTATTTTTTGAATACATTTAACTTACGACGTACAGGAAACTTGTGGATTAAAATTACATAAAGAACCCCCTCATCATTTCTATTATAAATTTAAAAGTTTGGCTACATGATTCGAACTAGTTGATAATTTATAATCAGGCTGAGGATCATTACGACAATAATACCTATGCCCCTCGGCCTGATGAGGAACTATTAACCAGCAAGAAACTTTTAGCCACCCTTTTTAATTTACTTTTGAACTAAGAAGTGTTCTTTAAGTACTTTGAATAACTATTTCTTCTAAGCTATTGAGAGATTTTGCATTGTTATTAATTCACAACCGCTTAGTAGTTATTAGTGTTCTCTATTTTTTCACATCAAGCGTTAATCGCAAACACCCCTATTCTGCCTTCACTTACGAAAAAACGCATAATGATGCGTGTTTTTCGCAAAAAATTTGAATTTAAAAAAAGTAGATGGGCAATGAGGAACTATTAACTAGCAAGAAACTTTTAGCCACACTTTTTAATTTATTTTTTAACTAAGAAGTGTTCTTTAAGCACTTTGAATACCTATTTCTTCTAAGCTATTGAGAGATTTTGCATTGTTATTAATTCGTAACCGCTTAGTAGTTATTCGTGTTCTCTATTCTGTAACATCAAGCGTTTATCGCAAACACCCCTATTCTGCCTTCACTTACGAAATAACGCATAGTGATGCGTGTTCTTCTTAAAAATTGTGCATTAAAAAATTGAGTGGCAATGAAATGAAATAATTAATTGAGTGAGGGTTTTATTTACAAAATTCGTATTACAGTAGGGAACCACAATGATAGTGAATAGGGCTAGATAGTAAAGATTATTTTTTACTTATTAAGCTGCATTTTATCATACAGCGTCACAAAGGAGCACGACTAGACAAAATACCACAGAAAACCCGAGGTAAATGTACTTCACAATTAAAACTTAACGCTTGAATCACTAGATTTGTAAAAATTATTTGATACATATTTATTTTATTTTATTTATTTATTTATTTTTATTTTTTTATCGTAGGATTACGTTCCCCCATAACGGTCCTCTGGAAAGCAAAATTTCAGACGCTAAAACCGTCCGTTTGTATCTCGCGAGGTATAATTTTGGCATTGCGACGAACCCAGTTTGTATCGCTTGGACAAGCAGTAAACAGATAAACGGTAATGCACCAAATGCGACAAAATATTGACATACATATATATATATATATATATATAAATATATATATACATACATACATATATATATATATATATATATATATATATATATATATATATATATATATATATATATATATATATATATATATACATATGATAGATAGATACATATATACCCAACACATACTTACATATATACATAAAATAGAGGTAAGGAACGATAAGTAATTTTACGTTAATGATGTAGTTTCGTTAGAAGAGACTACCTGATTATTTTTTCTTTTTGCTTTTCTTCAGGCCATATTAAACAAGGTAATTGTGAAGCTGACCACATAGTTAAAATTTAACATTGTTATAAAATAAATTAATATTTCATAAATAAATTTAAACTAATTTTTGCTCTTGGGTAACTTAGTGAAGAAATTATTAAATAAGACGAATTCACCAAAAGTCAAAAATAAAATCATATTAAATTAAACTCTTTCATAGAGTTTTTGCTTTCCTCATAGTGTTTTTAAATATTATATGCTGTGTACAAACCTATATAAATACACGTTTTCCTTATTTCTTTCACTGTATAATGCGTTTGTTCTAAAAAATAAGGCCTCCAAATAACTTTTATTTTCTTTCCAAAAACGTAAGAGGGGAAAAAAATAAAAATCGAATAGTTTCCAATACAGTGAAATTTATAGTAGGTTAACCTCAAATTTCTATAGACAATAATCAGATATACAGCTTCGAGGGTATATTTGTTCAATATTCCGGACTAAAGAATTTAGAAAACTTCATTGATTTCATCATTTTCAATATCAATTTAAAAAATTTCCGACAAGCCCAAAAATATCCTATCGAGTGTGATAGAAATTTCTTTTAAAATTAAATTAATATTTTGGGTACTGCACTTTTAAGAAAATTCATTGTTAGCGAATATATTGATGCCTTATAAAAGGATTATTTCTATATAAAGATAATTCATTTATCAGTAAGATAAATTATAGGCATTTAGTGATATAACATCAAACGAAAAAGTTTTTATATAATAAATTTTAAAGGGATTTCGACAAGAATTTATAATTTAAAAATCTCATGAACGGAAATATGTAAATATTTTAATTTACCAATACAACGTCCACAATTTTGTAAAAATAAAGGATTTTTTAAGATGTAAATATTTTTCGATCATGTAAAATTATTTATGAAATATGTTTTGATCGTTAAAATCGGGCAACATGCATTAAAATTTTATATTAACCCGTATTGTACAAAAAAAAACAAATATTTTTTTTATATAAAGTGATGCTTTTATAGTCCTGTTGTAGAATGACATTTTTGCCAATTTTAACTCATAGATATGTTCAAAAGATATTTTAACCATATTAATTTTCATATATATTAACCGCATTGAAATTTTGGAAGCATGTATTTATTTAGGTTTGTACGCAGTAGATGGATTTTAAAACACCAATATGAAAAGAGTCTCATTTAATTTGATTTTATGTCTCACTTTTGACGAATTACAGTGAAAATATCTATACTATTTTTTTAATCGTCTTCTATATTTCACTATAATGTTGTTTATTTTCTAGTAGCAACACAATTTTTCCTTAACTTTTATGATCTCTTTTTTGAAATATATCTAGGAAATAAACGTATTTTAGGTAAATAAATAAAATTATAATTTTAATTTTATATATATATATATATATATATATATATGTTATTATTGGAAGTCTTTGGGAAAGCATGATACCTTTCCGGTTATTTTGTAACCTTACGGACGCATATAAACTCCCCGTGGTAAGTTCTCTTCAAGTTTTTGAATCGATAAGATGTCTGGTAGGTTTTAAAAGTAAGGCAGTGTAACGTAAGAAGCAGGTTCTTTATTGCTGGACAATCCTGGCCCATCATGAATGAATTTCTGGTGATGACCATGATGAACACAAAAAGAATTATCCACAACTGCCGGGCGATTGTGATTAGAATTTAAATTAATAGCCCTTTTAACGTTTATTGCAGATTTTATACTTGCGTGTCCCTCCTTATTTGTAAGGATTTTACTTACAAAAATTTTATTTATTTAAACTTAGAATGAATTAAACAATTTTGTTTTTAAGGCGTTATATTATACCTTGCTGCTTTTGTATTGTGTTGACGAAAAAAAGCTATTTTATAAAATACACTGGTTATTAAAAATTAAGAAAAATTCCTAAAAATAGCGATTACTCAAAAAGTTACACGTACAATTTAATGAAACTTATACACATTATACAGCACATAGGTAGGTACAAAATAGCATAAAAAGAAATCGCAGAACAATTTTGGTGTTATAGAAACTAGCATATGCATACAATAGACAAATCGGATGTGTTAGTTTGGTATAGGAAAAGTACCTTTAATATCGCGTATGATCCCCCCGAGAAGCAATAATGCGCATATAGCGATGTGTGATGCTGTCAATTATGTGGTCGATGAGTTCGGTAGGAAGTGACAGCCATTCCTCTTGCAAAGCAATTGAAAGCGTGGCTAGGGTCCTACGAGAATGATTGAGAGCAGCTATACGTCACCCTAAAGCTTCCCAAACATGCTCGATAGAATTTAGGTCCGGTGATCAAGCTGGCCACTCCATGCTAAAATGTTTCCTGCTCAAGATAAGCATCTACGATGCGAGCCCTGTGCCGTCTCGCGTTATCGTCCTGTAGCACGAAAACATCACCTATTGCCCCGGCATAAGGACGCACATAAGCATCAAGGATGTCATCTCTATAGCTGTGAGCATTCACATTTCCACGGGGAAAGACATGGAGGTCTGTGCATCCACCCAAAGACATACCACCCCAAAGAAAGATGCTACCTGATCCGTATGCATTTCTTTTACGGATGTGTGATGGATGAAAACGAGTTCCAGGTTCTCTCCAAATCATAATACACCTACCATCGCTTTGGAGGATAAACCTGGACTCATCCGTAAAGAGAACAGCGCTTTACGCGTCCAGTGGAAATGTTGACGTGCCCACTGCAAGCGTTCCCGCCTATGGCATGACGTGAGTGGGACGCAAATGGCTGGTCATCCCGCAAAAAGACAACCTTCGTGAAGCCTTTTACGCACGGTTGACCTTGATACCAACCTTCCGGAGCTTGCAGCGAGGGAGGATCTCAGTTCAGACGGAGTTGCGGTACTATTCATTCGTGGGCATAATGACAAATATCGGTCATCGGCATTTGTCGTAGCATATGGCCGTCCTTGGCTGTACCTCCTGGATGCCAAATCCGTGGTTAGAAATTGTTGCCAAAGTCTATGAACCACAGACGGACTCCCATTTAACCATCTGGCCATTTCTGTCTGACTTTGCCCTGCCTCTATTCTCCCAATAGCTCGCCATCGTAGTTCTACGGTCAAATGATGCCTGGAGGTCATTGTTACAATTTGGTTATCCCAGATGTCTAATCTCTGCCTCGCAGCGACAATTGCCGCCTTGCTCTGAAACAGGCACTTTTATTCTCCTCGCAAATGACGCATTACAACTGCAGAACCACTATTTTGCATAATGTTGTATTGTTCAGCACTTTTTACTTAACAACATATTCAAATTTTAAACAGATTTTCCTAGTTTTGAACGTGTTATCCCTACTTTTGTGATTTTTCCTTAATTTTTGATAACTAGTGTATTTTTTACCGTATAATTTTTCAGCATTTTAAAGTCAGTATTTTCATGGAGATGTGAAATTTTACTTCACCTTCATACTGCATTAATTTCGTTAATGAATCACTACTGATACGATGTAAAACGTCTGTAGCTAGATCCCCTTAGATGTTCAAACATTCTAATAATTCCAAACATTGTATTGTGTATAAAATACCCCATGTCGTAAACGAAATTTAAAAAAAACATAGATAAAGACTTGCACGAAGACTGAGATGTATTATCTGTTTAGATCTGTGAGAGTGAAAGGAATTAGGGAGGAAGAGATTTCACAGAATTGGGAGAATTCATAATGTGAAATCACCGCGAACAGCTAATACAAATTAAAGTATAATTAATAACAAATTAAATTAGATTTAACATTATGATCATATTTGAGGGTACTTCGATGGTTTCAGACCTTTGTACTTAAAATGTAAAATGTTTCGTTGATTCGAACTGAAAGTAAAAAAATTATCATTTTAAAGATTTTTAAAACTCGATTTATTCATACAGCTCTTGATAAGGATACATTTTACAAAATGATGACTCGTATTGAAATACCTTAAGCTTCAAACAAAATGCTTTAATTTTTTTTATTGCTGGGAATTGTTGTGTAAAAGTTTATTTAAAATAATAATTTATTAAACTTTAAATAAAAAGTTATATCAGACAATGTTCATCTATTACTCAGAAATTCTACGTTGTTGTAAATATCAAATGTAAACTGACGGAACATATTATATATTGTTATGTACCCTCAGAAATTAAAAAAAATTGTTGATTATGATTAATAACTGTGAAATTAAGTAAAACCGGAAGTTTTTAGACCACATCTCCAATAATTATGTGCATATCCATTTCATAAAAATTTATAAATGTATGGGTCACACTTTATTTATTGTTTTATTTTGCAATTATAGATTATGTAATTTCTAATTTTGAAATTATGAATTTCCCTTTTAAATATTTTTCCACTTTTTTTCATTTATGCATGTTTTGTGCATATATTTCTATTTTTTTCAAAAAGGGGTTAATTTTCAATTATATTTTTGATGAGAGGTAACATAGCTAAAAAAAATCGCAAGCACCACATATGGAAATTTGGATCAAACCTATTGTAATAACATTTGATTGAACCGAATTTTAAGTAATATAAGTGGTACATTAATTTTTATATATTAATTTCTAACTTTATTTTTTCTCAACGCTAAATAGTAGAAGTAGTTTTAAATTGTATACATAAATACAAGTCCAATATTTATAATGGTATTATCTAAATTCTGATTCAGTCATTAAACTTCATTCCCAAAATAAATTTGTATTTTTATAACACTGTGCAAATAAGTTTATTTAAAAATATACTTTTCATAAATTGCAAGAAAGGTAGTGTTGCAAAAAAAAAAAAAAAATTGAGGGGCCACACGTTCGTTTTTGGTGAAACCCATTGTAATAACACTTGACTAACCGAATTTCGAATAACAAAATTAATATCATGGTACACCAGGCTTTATAAATTCATTTCTAACTTTATTTTTTCTCAATGCTAAATAATATAAATTGTTTTAAGAGTGATTATCAGGAAATATACTGTAGTATTGGAAACTTATATACAAATCCAATAGTTATTACCTAAATTACGATACAGTCATAAAATTAAATTTCCAAAAGGAATTTGTATTTTTATAGCACTGTGCGAATAAGTATAATTTCTATTATGTTTTTGATAAACTGCCACAGATTTGATGTAGCTAAAAAATGCAGAAGCCATAGGTTCGTTTTCTGTCAAACTCTCTGTAATAACACTTGACTGAACCGAATTTCGAGTAACAAAATTAATTTCATGGTACAACAGGTTTTACATATTCATTCCTATTTTTATTTATTCCCAATGCTAAATAATATAAATTGTTTTAAGAGTAATTATCAAGATATCTGCTGTAGTATTGGAAACATATGTACAAATCCAATATTTATAATGGTATTAAATAAATTAAGATACAGTCATGAAATTAAATTTCCAAAATGAATTTGCATTTTTATAACACTGTGCAAATAAGTTTATTTTGAATTATATTTTTAATAAACTGTCTGAGAGGTAATGTAGCTAAAACAATTCATTGGCCACATGTTTGAGTGGATCAAACCCATTGTAGTAACATTTGATTGAACCGAATTTGAATTAACAAAATTAATATCATGGTACACCAGGTTTATTAAATTCATTTCTAAATTTATTCATTACCATTGCTAAATAATATAAATTGTTTTAAGAGAAATTTTCAAGAAATGTGTTTTCATATTGGAAACATATATACAAATTCAATATTTATAATGGTATTATTTACATTACGATAAGTCATGAAATTAAATTTCCAAAATGAAATTGCATTTTTATAACACTGTGCAAAGAAGCTTATTCTGAATTGTATTTCTGATAAACTGTGGGAGAGGTAATGTACTTAAAACATATTTAAAGGGCTACTGGTTCGATTTGGATCAAACCCATTGTAATAACACATGATTGAACCAAAATTTGAATAAGAAAATTAATTTCATGAACTTTTTGTACATTCATTTAAACTTTATTTATTCCGAATGCTAAATAGCATAAATTGTTTTAAGAGTAATTATCAAGAAATCTGCTGTAGTATTGGAAATATATATACAAATACAATATTTATAATATTACTACCGAAATTAAGATACAGTCATGAAGTTAAACTCCCAAAAGGAATTTGTATTTTTATAACATTGTGAAAATAAGTTTATTTTGAGTTATATTTTTGATAAACTGCGGGTAAGATAATGTAGCGAAAATAATCAAGGGACCACATGTATTTTTTGTGTCAAGCCCATTGTAATAACATATGACCGAACTAAATTTAGAATAACAAAATAAATTTCATGGTACAACAGGTTTTATAAATTTATTTCTAACTTTATTTTTTCTCAATTCAAAATATAAGTGTAATGATCAACAAATATGCCATAGTAAGAAAAAATGTGTACAATCTATTATTTTTAATGGTATTACCTAATTTAGGATACAGCCATGAAATTAAATCCGCAAAATGAATTAATATTTTTATAACAGTGTGCATAAACTGCGACACTACTTTTGTACGAAAGAAATAGTAAAATATAACTTGTTAATTAAAGTACAATGAAGTGACAAAATAATAAGTATTATTTTACTTTCAGAATTTCTAAAAGAAACTTTTAATTTTTAAAATTTATAAAAAAGACATAATTGTTAAGAAACTTATAAATTAAAGTCCATCTTCAAATTTTCAGCTACAAGGGTACATTTTACTTATATTTTTTTTAAACTGCAACTTAATTAAAATAGCATCCGTAATGGAAAAGATGTTCCTTTGAACTTCATATTTTAAATTATACACTGTGATACCTTCAATTTATTTTTGACATTTAATAAATTGCATTGAAATCTAAATTGAAAAGAATTCTATAAAAATAAGTCCTATGCATTTACATTTCATTACACTTAGTTGCTAAAAATTGAATAGCTTCATTACGATTTATAAAAACAGAGAGCATCATTATAATTTAATGAATGCAAAAAATACTGGATTTTTCTGTGAGTTAAGATAGAGTATAATTTCACGAAATGATACTTCATTTAAGGTTTGCAACTCCAAATACCTGGAAACATTCTTTTGAAATAAAAAAGTTCCTTTTTCGTAACGGAACACTTTTTAATAAGGATATAATTTAAATTCCTATTCTGAGCTCGCTTTTTTTGTATCATTTTCAAACTTTGTTCCGTAATTTCTGTCTTGTTTGAAATGAAACAAAACTCAGTCAGTTAGTTCAAAAGTTCACGAAAAACGTGTCAAAGGAATTTTTGACGAATTTACCAAACGCTAAAATATTGCTAAAAAAGATAAAATACTTAAATCGTTGCCTAATTAAAATAACTTTTATAAAATGAACTCTCGTTAAGTCGTCTGTTAAAGAAGTGTTTCTCAAATTATTCGACTGTGCGATCCCCCTTTAGGGATAGGTTTTATAAATGCCCATCCCCCTGTTTTCTTTCAGTTAGCAATTTTCTTTAAAATCCGAAAACATCAGTAATAATTCTCCTAAGACTTGGCTAAGAAAGTTACTAAACACTTGCCTCCAAGTCTTTCTTTGCTTAGTTATTTAAATGTCATGCTAAAAATTGTGGTCACAATCTTAAATTGAATTAAACGTAAAGCCTCACTGAATCGACTTCTCTGAGAAATCTGTGATGACATTGGTTTCCATCACTAAAATCTTGTTCATCATACAAATGTCTAGTGGCTGTGCAGAAGAAATGTATTGACAAAGGGTTCAGGAACTCAAATAAAAAGTGCTAATTCACTTTCAAGATGTCAAATCTCAGATTGCTGAGTGATTTTGTAACCCTGTTAAGCTAATGTGGTTACAATTTATCTAGCTGATATTTTTAAAATATTAACATTTTAAATAACAGTTTTCAAGTACGAGATAAATACAGCCTACGGTAAAATATAAAGTCATTGGATTCATAAAATATTACTTTATGGTCCCCATCTCCACCCGAACCAAATTAAAGAAGTTTGAATCGCTTCGTTCAATTCCAATGATTGTTGAAAAATTTCAATTGGTCATGCAGTAAACGTCTGTCTTCACATCCCTAACATAGTTGCAGTCTTGCAAAATTTAAAAGAGTAACTGTTGTATCACTTTTCAAAAGAATCTTCAGCTATCAATGTGCAAAGATGGATACGGAATCCTTTCATTGGGAGTTGCTGGTCGCAACACAAAATTTATATAAATGTTTAAGAAACTTTTTGCAGAAGGATTACTCAAAATGGAGTTCACAGACACCGGACAACTGCTGGATGAAGATATAGGGAGAATAAAGATCTTTCAAGAGAAGTTCTTAAGTTAATAGTGCCATGCGCCACATCCTACCTGTGTGAGCTAACATTATCCTCAATGATTAATATAAAATCGACAAACAGGAATAGACTGGAACTAGAAAATGACGTAATTATTTGTGTTCCAAATATAGAAACGCAATTAATTGCAATTTGATAAACCGGTGAAACGAAGGACGAACATATCTCTCATTTATCAACAATTGTAATGTCTGTGAATTAATTTAGATTACAAAATAAATAATTAGATTTTCTTTAAAGATCATGAGCCCTCATGGGGTCTTGACCCATGCTTTCCAAAGTATGTTTCAAAAGTGTTTTAAAGTATTTGAGTTTAAAACTTAGTAAGATAATAATAGAGTTGCTGTGCACTTGTTCGAAATTATGAGTATGAACTTAAGTTACTGCTACAAGCCTGAAGAGGTTCATGATACACCTGAATCTAATAAATTAATAATGTGATTTAAATTGACCTTTTAAAGGAGAAACGTACATTCATTTGTTAACTCTAGTTGATAAAGTTTTTAGTATACTCAATAGACTACCACCAGAATCGCCTTGAGAATACAACCTAAATAACATTAAAATCGTACTGAAGATACATTAAAATATCTTCCTTTGCACACTTATAAATATTTCTCTTTGATGTGATTACATAATAAAATGCGTATTTTGACTACAATTAATAACTTTTCAAAATACAGGTTCATGAACATCGCATTGTAAACAATTCCCAATGCATACAAAATTTACTTTCAAAACACACAGGCATCGTCGGTTTTTATTCTCGTATCTATGTCGTAAAATAATAAGCAGGAGAAAGTTTCTCTAAGTAAAATTCAATATATATTATTTTTATACACAAAATGGGTATCCATAACCCCCAGTTTTCAAATATGAGGGCAGAGATTGAAGATCTAAATTCAACATGCGTTAGCAAATATTTTCTTACCTTTTCTTTCGCCCATTTATTCGCGTGACAAGAAAATGATTATTTGGCTTTTCTACAAAAGAGACTGTCATCATTGGCGCTTGGCGGCTTCAAAATTCTGACAAGCATATAAATTGGGTGCAACGTGAATGCTTCAATTGGCCATCTTCTGAGGATTTTGACAGAATTTCATTTAAAGTGAGATTTTAACGTGTCGAAACTTTTTTTAAATTTATTTTTTTCAAAACTGTCGAATAGAAAAATATTTAGATATAAGGCTGTCTAAAAATTAAATGTTTTAAAAAATTGGTAAGGGTGTATTTTAAATTTTAGAGGAAAAATTGTTTATGTAATAAAAGGAAATTAACGTGTTAACTAGACGTATAGGAATATCTTAGTCATAAGCTTCGCCTTGTGGTTTTTATGGTATAGTAACACATTAAGGAAATATGTAAATTTCTGTTAACATAATAAAATAAAAAATACTCCAGTTAATGAATATTGTTTTTCAGTTCTTTATTTACTTTCCATGGCTACTCTCTTTCTCTGATTTTTCAGAAGAAGAGTCTGTGATATGTTTTAAAAAATATTATTAATACGGGAAATGGAATTTAGCCAATTTGCAAAATGGTACTTTTTAATAAATGACATTTTTCCCCCTTATTTTGAGAGTTTTTCGCTTTAATGAACAATCTTAGCATTTAAAGAATAGTTAAAATGTCTGCAACTGCATAAAAAACCCTAAATTGAATATGCTACAATATTTAAATATCTGAAAAAAAAATTAAAATATTTTATATAAATATCTTGGACAATTTAAATAGCGGTAACTTTTAAATTGTTCAAATTCTCATATAGCAAAATAAATATGTTTATTCTTATAATAATTTTAGATAAATTAACATCTTAATTTATTTTATTTTTCAGTTTTTTTTCAGGCAAATAATTTTTTATACAAATGCATAAATGTTTTCTAGTAGTGTATGACTTATTTAAATAATCCCGAGACTTATAATTTGAATAGAGAGAAAAAGTAGAGTTCTGAAAGTGCAACGTTTAAGAATTAAAATTTCTCGTTGAAATATTTAAAGTATATAGGAGGATTTTACTGTTCTTTCTTAAAGAAAATCACTAGGAATGCAATAAAGCAAAAAAAAATCTTTTAACACCCTTGAATGATAGTGTAGTATACCAGAGCTTTAAACACATAACTAATATATTCGAATGCGCCTATGGAGTTACCATAGATCTCTATAATCACCTAATTACTTTTTCTAACGACGATATTATTTCTACAAAACTCGTCAGTTATATTTTTCTCAAATTGTGGAAAACCAAACAACGGCTTACCTGAAGTAAATATTTTATTACAAACATGATTTTTTGATAGAGACTTTTTGAATTTTGGTCGATGCTACAGTATGGCAATTAAGTATTATTGTACTCTTCTGTAATTCTGATGCTTAAAAGCATCTTTATATATCTGTTGAGTTATTAATTTCAAGGAAAATAAATGCATTTCATTTTGCACGAAACGATCTCCATAACGCAAAATAAAATAATTTTGACAACATTACAATTTGTGATTATGTCTAATACAACGGTCAGGTTATATGATTGGTACGGGAAAATATCTTTTTAAATTGTCACTAGAATTTTCGAGAATAATATATAATTTTATGTCCAGGAGAAACTAATATTTAAAGTTGCCACTGATGTCTAAATTCTTATCATTCCATGTAATTTACCGCTTCACAAAATGCAACTTGTTTTAAGACATATTTCAATGTCACGAGCTCCATATTCTAGAGGGGATAAGTGTCATATGGTCTATCAGTTATGCGTAGAGTAATCTCCTAATATTTAGTGTCATGACAAATGAAACCAATCTAATGTGCATAATGAGATTACACTGCTTTTAATAGAACTGGTTGTTTCCTGAAAGTAATTGAAATGTCAAACGCTGAAAATTTTTCAGGTTATTATAAGTCACTTTTAGTAATCCGTAAACAGCATGGAGTTCCCGCGAAACATTTAATTTCATTGTCAAAATATACTAAATTTTATAAAAATTATGAAAACGTAGATAATGGTTTTAAATTTTTTAAAATTTAAATGGTATAAAAACACAACTAACTGTTAGTTAAATAATATATTATTTTAAACATGTTAGTTAACTAACAGTTAGTTTTATTTGTTTTTCTTCACTGCTTCTTAAGAAATAGCTGCTTTTAGACAGCAAATGAAGGTTCTTAAAATTCACAATAGTACCAGTAAATGCCAACTGCTTTCGGATACCCTTGTAGAATCCAATTTTAATGCAGGGTACATTAGCTTCTAAAATTAAAAGGGAAGGTATAGATAAAAGCTAATTAAAAAGAAAAAAGATATATAACCCAGGCAAACTACGAACATAAAATGGCTTAAAATCAGTGAAAAAAGAAAATGATGTAAACTAGGAAAATCGATGCATGCTGGACAACAAGCTGTAAATTATACAAAGAAATTTATGCCAACTGCAAACTAAATTTATTCCTTTAGTTTTTGCTAATATGCATACTGTTTATCAGAAAATATAATTTGATGTTTTAACTTATATTATTTTTTAATTTAACACCATATCAGATATTTAATATGTTGCATAAATGTTTTTTTATATTTTTCACGTATAACTCGTTATATGCTTCTTCCCGTAAGAACTGAGTAAATAATGATATGTTAATACGTTTATTTTTAAATTAATATAATAAATCTCATAATGCCTTAAAACATACTTAAATGTTTAAGGTTAAGTTTGTAGTCGAGACTTATGTAACTCGTTTGACACCTCGGCCCCCTCCGCTTTCGCGTATTGGCCCATGAATCACTGAGGACCAGTCGCTACGTAGCAATACCTGACTACGCAGTCGAGGGTTAATTTCCCAAGTTCGGTGACATTTTTCATTACTGTGGGGCTCGAGGATGCCGGACAAACAGTACAGATCTGTCATAAACTCAAGGCACCCCAAGCCCCCTCGAGACTTATGTAAACAGAAAGGCATCCATGTATGATGTAAATTAAATTTACATATTTCACAAATGAAATTCCATGTTCACGTTAAGTAGATAAATCTTAACCTTTTTTAGTTTATTATGAATTATTATAACGTAGTATGTTTGAATTTTTCAAATACAGTAAAAATCTATAGAATGATTTAAAATTTGGACATAAATTTTCCTGTTTTATTGTCGTATCCGTTGCAATAGCTGTTTTGGTAATTTTACACCAAAGTGTTGGGTGGATTAAACAGCATAACTTGTCCCATACCTAATTATCTGAAATAAAATAAAAACCTTTCACAAGAAAGCAGACTTGATGAGGCTAACTAAAATGCCTTTATTTTTCTTATTTTACATAAAAACATAGTAAAAAAGGGGATCGATTTGATCCAATAGCTTGGAAGAAAAATATTTACAAAACTTAACCATTAAACAAAAAAAGAATACAGATAAGCGTGTCATGAACGGGCGAATATTAACCTACTTTAATTTAAAAAAAAACCTACTTAAACTGAATGGTAAAGCTTGGGATAGGTACAGGAAGAAAGAAGGGATACAAGCTTAATGGCTCGACTATACGTCGCAAACACATCTAAATATCAAACTTGCTGCGAAAGCAGCTACTAACGCATTGGCTGAAAGCCCCAACTCACTCGCAGAATAGTTACTGCTTAAACAAAACCCCACTCGCTGAAAAAACACGTACATCTTAAATATACGTACTTGTTGTATTTACTTGTACAAACCCCATTGGCTGTGACGCGAGAGCTTCATAATTCCAGTCCTGCCTTTTAAAGTTGAAAAATCTGCATATTTATTTTAAACCATCCGTTCATGACACGCTTTTAAATGTAGCGCTTTTCGATGAAGAGAGAACAAATACGACACAAAGGAATAGAATGGTATGATGTAAAGTTAGGTGCTTTAATTTCCTCTAAAAGTTTCTTAAAGTTAGTTCAACTATATAAGTTTGAATCCCATGTCTATGAATTAAATATATATTTATAGGCTTACTGTTAAATAAAATATATATATATATATATATATATATATATATATATAAAATGAATTATACCAATGATTTATGTTAATAAATATGATTGAAAATATGCTCATATAGAAACGTTAGGGAAAAGACGACCAGGGCAAAGTGGTTAAGGCATCAGCCTCACGCCAGGGGCTAGGGTTCAATTACCGCATCAGACATAGATACAATATTAGGGTAAAAGTTAGTATTCTGCTGGCTACGAAGGAGCTACATCTCGAAATCTGCGCAGCAAAAATCCTCCAATCTGTCACCGATGTATCTGGTCTGTGTTCTTCTGTGTGCAATTTCTTTTGTTTACTGTATTGCCTTCTCATAGACATTGGATTGGGGAGCTCGTTGCTGTACCCCGGAGACGTCAGTAACGTTAGAGAGAAAGTATTTTTTAATGTTTTTTTCTCGCACCTATTCTAATGCGTGTCTTATTTGTGTCATATTGAAACTGGTAAAAACATGCTGCAAAAATTAATCATAATTCTTAAAGATGTGATCAGTATTGGCATTTTATGAAAAAAAAAATTTTCGCTTTCTAATTCTTTCTTAAGATGTGATGGAAAATAACGCTTCATAAAATATAGTAAAGATTTAACATGTTTACCAAATTTATCTCATATTCAAATTGAACAAAAATCTGCAGAACTAAACTTAAATTATTGCAGTTCATTGATCTATATATATAAAATAGTTCCGTAACTGACTGACTGACGGATAACACACAGACCAAACCGCTGGACCTAAAGGGCTGAAATTTTACATGAAGATACTTCTTATAATGTAGGGGTGCACTAAGAAAGATTTTTGAAAAATTCTTCTTAGATTTTTTTAAATTAAATTAAGCTGTTTTTGTAAACTTTTTTGAAGTTTGCATTTAAAATAATAATTTGAGGGTTATAAAATTTATATCACGAGAAAGATCATAAAAATTCATTTAAAATGGAATCTTTTTTCCAATCTTTACCTTTTTTATTGATTCTTGGAGAATTTTTAAATATTAATTTTTATAATTTAATTTATTAAATGCTGATCCCGCGGTTTCTTTTCTTTTTGTGATACTTCAAATTAATTTTGCGTCACGTGCATAACAACGAAAGAAATTGACAAAAAAATATTAAATTACGGTAAAAGTTAAAATTTAATCACTATACTAATTGAGATGGAAGTTTTTTAAGAATTTAATTCAAATTAGTATGTTTTATGGATATTAAACATACAAATTAATTGAATACATCGACCGGTGTATTTAACTTGAATATATATTTTACATTATTTTGTCTATAAAAATATCCGTTACTATTTTTTTATAAATGTATATATTTTTTGGCATTAATTGCATACATAGACCGTTGTATTTAATTTGAATGTACTCTGTAGCGAATCACGGGTATTCAGCTAGCATTACAATAAACAATACTAATGATGGTATATTTTACGAAACGAATATGTTTCTGAATAGAAAAGTTCCAAAAGTTTTACTTTCTTTATTAAGATGGAAGAAAAATAGGATGCATAAATTTAAAATGCTACACATTCTCGCTCTAGGAAAATAGGATAAAATTATGACGATACTTTTTCAAGCGGGAGGGGGGGAAGTGCATGAACATCTATTTGAATCCTGCATATTTAAGAAAGATTTATGGTAATGAAAATAGTATATATATTTTTGTAGTTTTAAGCTCTCTTCTTTATTTTACTGAATGAGAAACATGCAATTATGTTTTTCAGCTTTACTTTTTTGAAACTTTAGTCAGATCTAAAGGAAAGCAAAATCAACAAAATGATTTTATTTTTTGCATTTTTAAGAAGGTTAGATTTATTTTTGGTTTATTCTGTTATTTCGTAATCTTTCATCGTAAAAACGGCAATTTTCTATTTGTGCAGCGTAGTTATGTTCTAAAAATTTCTCAGACGTTTTCCGAAATGAAATGGTATGTTTAGAAAAAAAAATCTTTTTTTTATACAGAAAAGATTGATGCTGATTTCCTTCTGGTACATTTTATTTCAAAAATATATTAGACACGATCTTTTTTCAATAATCTTAATTCTAATTAACTATGTTTGTTTTTAATTAAATGCTTTAAATGTGCGCTGTAAAAATAGGATTTGTTATGATTTTTTATTATATATTGTTACGAATTTTACTAAGCTATGGTAATCTAGCCAAATATGAGAGTTATCGCCAAGTTGGCTTTGGATTTGTTGACTGATTTCGGTCACCAAATTTGGTGATATTTCACCACATTTGGCGCGAAATAGACTTCAACTTGCAACCTAGACCTTTCTGGAAGCTTCTAGAGATATTTAGCTGACTGACCGATAGGGGGTGGTTTGGAAGTCTATAAATATACCTGACATTGGCATTGAAACTCAGTTCTTTTCTACTGAGAATTGAATGTGTAAAAAGTGCGTTAGGCGTGTATTGTATTGAAGACTCTGGTATCCTGACTTTTGTTTTTAGAGTTTTCTGCTGTATAGAAGACAGTTGTTACGTGTTTTCTGTTTGAATTTGTGTATGAGCCTGAAGAATTTACAGAATAGTAAATCTTATTTTGTGTGCAGTTTCTGAAGATATTTTATTCAATTCAAACGAACCCTGGAAAAACGGAACAATATGTTTAATGTCTATCATTTTTTTAAAGTAAAATATAGATTTTCTCATTATGTTGTTTTGAAGATAGATGTTTAAAAAATGTTTAACCTGTTTAAATCATCATTCATTAAGGCTTATTTTCTGTAATATCTAAGATATAAACATAAATGACGAGAACAGTAATTTAAATTACATAATGAAATAAAGATACTATGTTTCGTATTCCTTAGAATAATCGTGTATTCTTATTAAACGTCATTTTAAGAAAAAAGTTACAAGTATAGCGACATCTGTATGAAGAAGCAGCTATTTCAGTGTAATTCCAATTCTTCTGAAACTATAATAAACTTGGTAATTTTGAAGAGGGTTTATAGAAATGTTTTAAAGGTTGAACAAAAATTGCCTAAAAGTAAACGGATTTTTTTTAATTTAAACTAATTATATTTCACTTAGCCCGTCATGTTATACGATTCTGTCAAATTCTACAAAATATCCTGTTCGGTAAACCATGGAATCAAAAAATGCCATAAATTGCCATAAATTTCCGTATTTGTTTTCAAATAAGCTCTTTATTTAAAAACAAATTGATTGTATTGATCGTATAAATTAAGGAAATTTTGAAGTTGTTGTACTCAGTACTCTGATCACGAATCAGAAGCATTGAACTTCCCCCTCAAATGTTTATTGAATCTCCTATAAAGTTACATTTCACGTTTAATATAAACCCAGAGGATTGTCTGAAACGTTTATCAATGATGTAATAAATCAGTTTTAACGATAAATTTAGTTTCCGCACAAAGATACAAACGTCAATATGTTCAACATGTTGCATCACGGTTGAATGACTTCAGTTCTTTTTAGAGGTTTCATTAAATTTGCTTGTAGACCATTTGTAACTATTTCCTTTATTGACAGTCTTGTTACACACAGCGACAATAAAATGTCACATTAAAATTACTTTTTGGATTAATAAAAATGAACTCTACCAGCAGGAAAAGAAGGGTGAGGCTGTGATTTCAGATCAAACATTATGTATGTCTTCTTATGTATTAAAATCCAATGACACGAAATAATTTATTTATCTCTTAAACCTCTAAGAAGAGGGACATAATATTTTACCTACCAATTTTTGGTTTTTAACTCTGTTCATAGTTAATGCAGGAAATATCGTCTCCCATAATTTGTTTAAAATCCTAATCTGTATTCTCTCCTCTGTAAATTTTCAACACCTTCAACTATTTAAAAATAAATCTCCATGTTTCGGTTACCTCTACTGATGTATATTTTTTTCATAGGGTTTCAAGAATTCCTCTTTCTGAGAAAAACCGTGTCTATCATTTTCTCTGAAGATCTTGGCATGATGACATAGTTTGGGATTCCCCTAAATAACCCGCTATTATTTTCCGGAGTTCCCCATTCCGAAAGTTTTCGAGCGCTGGTATTCGCTTAGAACCTTGCCTTTCTGAAATGTCTTTTCGTCCCTCTCACCCTCGACGTTTTCTAAGTGTAGAGGAAATTGAAGGAGAAGAGATGTATCTGCGCATTTCTTGGATTGCTCTTACAAGTTCTCTAGATATTGAAAATGAACGAATAAAAATGGTGTGGTTACCAAGTCATTGACTACATCTGATTTCGTAAGAGTGCGCACTTATGAATTGATTAGGGCAAACACTTAGTACCCGAAAACGAGATTAATCGGGTAAAATGGAGAACTCAATCAACATAAACAGCATTACATAGTATTTACATATAGTATTACTATTGGTTATTAAATAACCTTAAAACAATGGATGCATGCGTATGTTGGAGCAAGCAAGGAACACAGAGCATTGGCCTTTAACATGCATTTATTTAATAAATCACAAAATTCAATTAAACTGTAATTGCTAATAGCACAATATTCCCTTTCATAATAACATTTTACATACGAGAACTCAGAAGCATAGGCGAACTATATTTTTAAAGAAATGATATTTAGAGTCTATGGGGAGGCACTTACTACAGCTGAAGTATGCAGCGATTAAAGATGGCATCGACGACAGGGACCCAAAATGACGTCATATACCGGATCATCTTGGCGGGTTACTTGCACTTCTCCTAGGCAATCGAGACTCTCTGTGATCTGAGCTCTAAGAAAAAAGTCTGAGATAAATCTGGAACTTCTCTCTTTTTTCTTTCTTACTTGGAGGGGCTGTTGTACGTTTACGGGGAGAGGGGCATTCTGGGTCGCCCCTCATGTTCATTGGGCAGTAGGCTGTTTTTCTCTCAGTAGCTCCTGCCCCAATTGGTTGTGTACTATACTGCCCCTGTCCATAGTCTACGATGTACCTCCCCACCATAATTTTCATTTGCAATACCACTTTAACCCTTATCATCTGAATGTTTTACTGTGGGCCATAAAATAACGACCATCTATCTTGCAATATTTATAGACTTTAGATTGCTGTCAATGGCCACACCGACATCTATTCTTCTATTTCCTCCTGGTGTACAAGCCCCTATTTACCCCTGCCTCTGCAGCCTTTAGAATAGATTTGTTCTTGGCCACACACCACGGGGAATTATAGCATTCCTATTCTACAATTACAAAACTAATTGTCTCGATTTGTAGATATCCAGTTCTTTATGGGCAATAATTTTTTTTTTCTTTTTGGTGACAAATTTTTATGCCAAAATTCCCATGTTAGATTTGTCGCACAGAAAATGTTTCTCTGCAAATATTCCCATTATTTTTGCACTCACCACGGAATTAACAGGCATATAAGATGTGTGCCTACAGGTTACGGTGAGAGCTTGAGTAGTGTGACAAAAAATTAAATCGTTTAAAATTTTCACTTGGAGCAAAGGGATTTTAACAAATATTTAAATTATGTCGATAATATTTCTTTCATATTGCACGGATAAGGAAATTTTAAAAAAAATTCTTTTAAACAAATGAATACAAACAGCTGGCAAATGCAGTTTATACTATGACTCACTTGGTAAAACAGAAATATATTTCTAATTTCATGAACTTTATGTTTTCACAAAATTCGACATAAAAAGTGTAATTTTCTATTATAAAAATTTGAAATCTGACTTAATCGATCCTTCATATTGAAATTTCAAAAGATCATTTGTGCTTGTAATCTATTCTGCAGAACTAAACAAAACTGTCAGTCGTCATAAATGTCCTTATCGTTACTTCATCCAAATTCTTCGTTCCTTTGTATTTTTTTCTTACATTTCCAGCACTTGAAATATACCATTTCACAAATAAAATTGAGCATATATGCGTCTGTTCTGTTAGAAGCAACGTCAGACACAGTATCTTAATATTGTTTTAAATTCTTTTATGCAGTAATATAGGCAGTCACATAGAAGATTGTATTCCTAAATAAAATGGCGCTGATCTGAAAGGAAATAGCATCTTTCCTTTTCCTTTATTTCATACTTCTTAGATTTATTTTCACTTCTTGAGTTAAAGTCAGAAAATTTTTCTGACTATCAAACGATAGATTTGGAAATATTTTTCCTTATAAATATTTTCTGGATTAAAACCATTTCAGTAATAATATTACATTCTCAGTGTTATTTAATATTATGCATAAATGTGGAAAATTTATAAATAGCTTTCAATTATTAATAATTTTAAAATTTCAAAAAATTTGGATTTTGTCTCACAAATTATATTTTATTCAGAGAGAAAATTAAATGAAATATTTCAAGTATATGAATGTAGTGCATGGTTTGATTACATCTTATCTCTATTTCTTTAAAAATAATTGAATGCAAATCTTCAAGTTAAAATTTAGTAGGAGGTATTTTGTTAAAAATTAGTATAGTTTTTTATTTCACAGATACAGAGGGGAATATTTATGTTTTGAAAGGCATATATTTCTACATTTATTAAAATATATTTGACATTAAAATAAACATGTGTTTATAACTGAAAGATATGTTTTAGAAATAGCATGTTTATTTTCCTTAAAATATTTTTTAAAAATCGAATTAGGGTGTTTTTCTTAAAAAAATAAACTTTTAATGAGTTAATTTAAAAAGTTTAGATTTTTTAACTTTACCCTCAGACTACCCAAGAAAAGAGTGTGCAAAATTTATCACTCGGGTCCATAGGGTCCGTATCTAACATATAAAGGATTTCAAAATATACGAAACATCAACTGATTTAAAATGAATATATTTATAGTTAGTATACTTCATGTAATATATAAATTAAAAAAATACTTTATTTCTATAAAATTTATTTTCATTACATTTGAGTTATACAGGAAACGTAGATCAAAAAACGATGGAATGTTCTCCTCGAACATTTTTCATACATTTTGCACAGAATGTTCATGTTTTACGATCGTTTTCAGAGGTACAAACATGGCATCTTGATTCTTTTCGTGGTGGCTCAGAGGTATCTGTGTGAAGCAGTTCTCAAACACTCATTGAGGCATTGACATCCTTCATACCCTGCTAATTCTTATGCAAAGTGAATAAAGAAAATCCTTCTTTTCTTTAATTTCTGATTACATTGAAAATGTAAAGGCAACCATATTTTGTATTTATTCATTGCATCAATATATATTACATTAAAAAATACATTTATAAGCCACCGATGTGCGATGCGTTTCATTTTATAAGTTCTCATAATTTTGTCCGTTGTGTCAACATCACCCTGCGTTTTATTATAGTCTAGGATTATTTGTTGATTTTTTATACACTGGTGTCCACATCCCAAGTGTTATACATTGTACGTAGCAAAGTCACAACTTTTCCTTTTCTGGGGCAGTATGAGATGATGGTTGCTTTCCTTGAAATCCGAATAAAGTGGAAAATACAGCACGATTTTTGGATTTGCGGACAAAGTGGGTAATTCCGATCCATTTTTCCGAATTGTTCCAATGAGAGAGAAATATTTTGAGGTAAGGTGCGTTGCTAATGCGCACGCCGTAAAAAAAGTTATCGTAAGTGATATTACGACTATGCCAATCGTCTAACTGTATTTGCTCCCTGATGTGATTCTCTGATTTCATTTTTGGCTGCATATATTACCAATTTTCAAACATACGATCTTTCTTTGTCACAAATAACCAGAATTTTAATCAATACTTTCGAGGTTTAGATAGCATGTATTGCCGGGAAGGGTATTTTCCACAAAATGCAGATGACTGCTTATCGACAGGCATAGAGTCCAATTAGGAATATTAAGGTTTAGTAAATAACTGTTCCACAACTCAAATCATTCTCTTTTTTTTTGTAAGTTATAACTTTCATCTTCTTTTACGCATCTCAGCAGCATTATCAAATCTTATAACACGTAATATATTTGTGATTCTATCGTGACTCATAATGTCAAGAAAGATTTGTCTTCAAATTTTCATGCTCCAAAGTTCGCATACTGCTTCATTTTTTTCAATCAATAGATTCCAATACATAATAAAAGTCAAATGATTTTTTTTTGTCCTATATTATCGACAGGTTTCTACTGTTTACAGAATACTCTTTTGCATTCAGCTTTTGTCCATTTTACTACAATCTCTAAAAGTGTTTTACGAAAATACATGATGAATGAAGATGCTATATAATCCGCCTCACAATTTTGAAATCTTGTAGATCCGGATTTTTCCCGTAAAATATTGATTTCTGAACGTTTTCCTTGTGATATGGCAACTTTATCTGTATACCATATCTGAATATTATTTTTGGAAACAAAAGTACTATACGAAGTACATCAGGGTGCAACATTTACTTCACTGTCATTATTATCCGATTCTAAATAGGATACAGAAAATTCACAACATGTTACAACATATTCTACTTCACCTTCACCGGACGACATACATTCACTATCATCTATGTCATGATCTATATCGTCCAAATTTTCCCTCATATTTAAAATTTCTTCCAGAGTCATTCCTTTTTTCCCTGTTCATGTTCAGTTCAGTTTTAAAATAATAAATAAATAAGGTGAAGTAGAAAAAGAAAAATTATAAACATTCGTAAAATAGCAAAGCTAGTAAAAATTGAACTCATTACTAAAGTGTTCCGATATCAAATATTATTTTCAATCTAAACACAAAAAAATCAATAGATCAACATCATTCACTCATTAATTGTGGCTTCTGATAAAAAAATGCTAAATAAGATGCAACCCCTTCTATATATATCTTACACGAAACTATCTAGGCCAATCCAGAATGTTCTCAAAACTTCGCCATAAAGTCTCCAAATTTGGTGACATGGCACAAAACTGCATTACCAAGTTTTATTGTCAAGTGATTACTGCCAAGTTGTATTGTCACCATTTATATTCCTATGGCAACCCTAGAAAAATTAATAGTATATTATGTCTGTATCATTAGCGGTTCCAATGGATCCCCTCGGTACGTAATGAAACAAATTTTGAATCAATGAACATTTTCAAACACAACTGTAATCGTAACTGCATATAAATATAGGATCACAAAATTTTCAGCCGTAATTTGTATGAGAAAACCTGCGTTAAATATTGTCGGGTCCAATGAACCCGTCTGGAATATGGAAGAATAAAGTGTTCTTTAAATGAATATTTAGCAAAATAATTATATTTAATTAGAATATTTTTCATAAATTTCATTGAAAAAGCTAGACAAATTCTTATTTCTCTTATTTTCAGAAATTTTGATCCTTTATAAATCTTTGGAAGTAAGGGATGATGACATTTTCATCAATTAAAAATTAGTGAAAGATTTTGCTTTCTCGTAATTTTCTATGTAGTCTTAAATATGTGTTTTTTTAACATAATAAATGAATAATGCCCCAAATTCATTATGAATAATTTTTAACATAATAATGAATTTGGGGCATTAACTGCATACATGATAAGTGGAGTGAATTTTTCAAAGATTTTTACGGAATTTACAAAACGATTCTTTATTTTATTAATTTAAAATGAAAATCACAAGTATACTTCTTATAATAATAAATATTTTTCATTTATACTGAATTTTTAAGATTTAAAATTTGTTTACTAAATGATCAAATTTTTCACACTCAAATTCTGTCGTATCCTTAAATAATTACATTTACTGTGTGTGTTTTTTGCTGTTTCAATAAACATCGCAGATCGTCATTCTCGGTGGTAACTCTGTATGGAAGTTTTTTAATGCAAATACTATAGTGAAATATAAGGAAATGTATATTCGTATCAAATGTGTTTTCCATGTGGTAATAAACCTAGCATATCATAGTAACACATTGTGAGTGCTTTGAAATCTGTATAATTCATTATTTTGTTAAATATGATTTTTTCTTATATAATTTATCTTAAAATTTAAACACCAAAAGCTTCCTCAGGAATAAAATTAAAGGCATGGAAAATTCAAAGTTCAACAAACTGTGATTTCTCCATTAAACATCAAAATTTAATGGCAAGAACAATTTGATTCATAGATATAATCTAGATTACACGTGACTATCATTTTTCATAGAAAAATTCGACTGTTATTAGCATCTAATAACTACTTTTTATTAAACTAATGACTTATCACCATTTGAATAACTGTAATGTCAGGTATTCATCAAAGTGTCTTTCATTTCAATCCCAACAGGCAGAATGAATGTGATGAAAGCCTGAAAATTTATTTCCATGCTGCATCGGTGATAATAAATTCCCCCTTTAACTATCTTTGGAAAGCTTTGATTCTGAGGACACTTTGTTCCCCGTATCTAGGCTGTTATATGCAAGTGATTTATGCAAGCATATAGTCAAATTAAATTAAAATATATGTTTTAATTTGAATAGAATAAAATAAGAATTAATTTTAAAAAAGATACCCCTAAGTACAAGAAATTATATATCTTAAAATCTGTTCTGGAAAGAAAGTCCAATCCAAGAGTAATCACTAAATAATATACTTATTAAATCAAGAATAAATTTACAAAGCTTTCATACGTAATCCTCATGCATCTTTATGTTTTAAAATTACAACTGCAAGAAATGAAAAACCAAAGTAATTGAAATCATACTTTTCTTTCATTATTGTTTTACGTCATTCCTCAAATTTAATTTTGAATATTCAGAAAAAGTGAACAAGAAACTTAATTATATATTGTATTTTAGTATAGAATACAATAAGAATTCAGGGAAAAAAAGGTACAGCTATGTTGAAAACGTTTTATTTCCTAAATTTCTTCTTAATCTATAAATATAAAACAGTTCCGCAACTTACTGACTGACAGACAGAGAGAGCACAGACCAAACCACTGGACCTAAAAGGCTGAAATTTTGCATGGATATTCTTCTTATAGTGTAGGGGTGAATAAGAAAGATTTTTGAAAAAGTCTTCATAGTTTTTTTAAATTAAAATTTTAATCTGTATTTGCAACATTCTTTAAATTTTGCATTTAAAATAATAATTTGAGGGTTACAAAATTTATATCACGAGAAAGATCATAAAAATTCCTTTCAAATCTTTACCTCCCTTTTCTGATTTTTGGGGAATTTTTAAAGATTAATTTTTAGAATTTAATTTATTAAATGCTGATCACGTGGTTTCTTTCCTTTTTGTGATACTTTAAAATTAATTTTGCGTCACGTGCATAACAACGAAATAAATTGACAAAAAATATTAAAATACGATAAAAGATCAAATTTAACTACTATACTAATTGAGATGGAATTTTTTTAAAGAATTTAATTCAAATTAGCATGTTTTATGGATATTAAACATACAAATTAATTCCATACATTGTCCGTTGTATGTAATTGGAATATTTTCTTCTACATTATTTTGTCTATTAAAATATCCGTTACGATTTTATATATATATATATATATATATATTATGGCATTAGTTGCATAGATTGGCCGTTGTATTCATTATAAATATATTTTTGAGGCATTAACTGCATACATGGACAGTTGTATTGAATTTGAATGTACTACGTAGTGAAGCACGGGTATTCAGCTAGAAATAAATAAAATAACTATTAAATCCAAAATAAACTAACAAAGCATTCACTCATATTCTTCACGCACATTTGTATTTTAAAATTACAATTTTAAGAAAGGAAAAGTCAAAGCAATTGAAATCATACTTCTTTTATTATTGTCATCTTACTTTTCTTCCATTACTTCGTTCGTTATTCAAAAATATCATGTTTCGTTATTTCTTGCCTTTAATTTTGAATATTCTGAAAAAGTGAACAAGACCATGATTCTCATTTTAGCATTATATCTCTATAAAATGAAATATCAAAATGTTACTAGAAAAGTCTAACAATACACGCCTAGAAAAATGCAACAACTTGATGTGACTGTTAAAACTTTCTACCGCATTCTTTCACTGTTCCTTTAATTTAATCATATCAAAGGAATGTTTCATCTTCCCCGCAACAAAATGATGGTTATAGAGCATAGGGGCTAACAGAACAAGATGCAGATTACTTTTTCACACCCAATATCCATATTTTATTCAAAAAATGTTTCTTTAATCTTAGTAGAGGTTTTTAATTTAGAATGCAAAAGTGTTTCTGATAGCTTTTTTCTGAAAAGTTTTTGGTTCAAAAGAATTTATTCAAAATTACATCTAAATTTTCCATGTCCAAAACGTTGACCTTTCTGACTTGAAAAGTATTTTTTGTTTTGTCTAGGAGCATGGGGAGTTTGGTCATAAAACTTATTTGTTGAATAGAAAGTATTATCTAAAATATTCAAATGAAACCTGAATTACATTGGAAAAATGTGGAAATAATGTTTTTTTACTTTGGATGTTTTAAGATAACGGTAAACGATATGGAAAATGATTAGTCACGTTCAAAAGGTTTACAATACTGGAAAATTAGATAGCATTTTTTTTATTAAAGTGTTCATTTTAAATAGTTAGCGTTTTAATCTTAATAGCTAATTTCGATTATGATTAAAATATTAGAAATCAGCGTCTTTACATTCCTGTAATAAATACATTATGTAAATTTTGCAATCTATAATTTTCTGATGCAAGACAGAAAATAAATCCTACCTTTTGCTATCAGTCTATATGACGTAATGCATTTTAAGATAGCCTTCAAACAGAAAGTTTTTTTTTCAGCGAATATCAAAATCTTACAAATCACCGGAAAATGTGTAACTTTATAAATCGATTGTTAAAACGAAATGTTCATGTTTTACACGTAGTCATAAAACTGATATTTATATGAGAATTATATGCTTTTAAGGAGCAGAGATTCTATTTTAAATTAATCTAACATGAGATCGAAACAAAATATTGCAATACGGTTTCAAAAAAATTGGGAAATATTACCCAGACGCCTGAAATATTCATTTTATTATAAGACTCTGAATAAGAGAGTTTTCAAAGTGTTGAAAATGTCAGTGGCGAGATATCAGTTAGTCAAACAATAGTCAATCAGCTTTTTACAAAAATATTATGAGTAGAAAATATTTTTCATTTTGTTTGATAAACTTTTTCAGGAACTCTAACAAAGCACTATCATATTTCATGCTCCGATGCACTCAAATTACAGATCCTATTTTATTTCATTTAAAAAAAGTACTTTTCCCTGAAAATCGAAATGTCCCTGGTATTATATCCCATAGTTAAATGTCAAACTTGAAAACTCATACATTAGGTATATCTTCTTACATATATATATATATATATATATATATATATATATATATATATATATATATATATATATATATATATATATATATGTGTGTGTGTGTATATATATATATATATATATACATATTATTCTTAAAGTATTTGTCGAATCTGTAAATATCATGCTTTATCTTGCTCTGCACAGGTTCCTTACAGAATATTTTTGTTCTTAAATATTTGATAACATTCGTAAATATTGGTATAATTTATTGGTTCTAGGATCAATGTAATTTCACATGAAGCCTCTCAAAATGTGAAGTATGTAAGTTTATGGGAAAAAAGGAGTTAGACGAATATTTTACTCTTCGTTTTGCGTGATTCATTTACATGCAAATGCCATTAAAGTCTAAACAAAAAAATTTCAAATACAATATGTTGTTTAGTGCAAATTCTATGTTTGGAGCCAAAAGCAAACTTTAAAATTACTTTATTACGTGACTTTCTTACAGGAATGAAATGTGTGATGGCCTCCAGCACTAAAGGCAAGGATATTGGATCTGATTCTGAGGCATTTTTCTATAATTGTTTTTAAATGCATTCGCAAAACTTCACATTTACAACACCCGCTATACTTAATGTATTATGTAAATATACTGATGTAAATATCTTGTTATTTATAAATTTGTCTAAGAATGATCTGCTTAAGCATTAGGAAAATTAGATGTAAGGAATCAATGCTCTTTAATTTTCTATTTGCTTTTTTTACTGTAGAAAAATGGAAAAATAATCATTATCTTTAGGTGAACATTAGCTTAAATAACACTCTACATGCCTTTGAAAATTAGCAAGACATGATTTAAAATAGAAACCTTATTGAGATAAAATGGCAACACATAGATTAGTAGCAAGCATATTTTTCAAAAAAATCAATAGTAACTACGCGTCTTCAAAAAATAAAGTTATTCACAAAATGCTTAACAGTTCGTTAATCAGTAATGAATTCAACATTGTTGAAGGTTTCTGTTTCCGAAGTTAAGGCATGGATTAAAGTCATCAACAGAGAAATTTCCTTCTCGAAGACCGTAATAATGATTTATATTCAACAAGAGTAATAAAAAGTACTTGGACCGGAAAACCCACCATCATCTTCGAACCATTAAGCAAGATGACAGAGCAAGTTAATTAAATACAAGTAAATCCCCCAACATAATGGGGTCCATTGCTGAAATATGTGTGTTTCTTTGACAACGTTTACAGTATGATTTAAAGTATGACATTCAGGAGATGCTCCCCCCCCCCCCTTTTCTACATGTATTAAAATAGACATATACAGTTAAAATCTCATACGTATATGCATATATATATATGCATATATATATATATGCATATATATATATATATATATATATATATATATATATATATATATATATATATATATATATATATATATATATATATATATATATGTATATATAAATATTAATTAATTACCACAGTTTTGTTTAAATTGAACATATAAAATTGAATTTCCCTCTCTAAAAGTTTTACATTTTATAATTTAGTAGGTTAAATTTTAAAAGTTCTTATCTACAGTTAACTTTATTTCTATATACTAATGTTTTTTATATTTTTTTCAAATTTATTTACTCGTGATATGAATTCCTTTCGGTTTGCTCTCTGAAAACAATACAAAAAAATAGTAAAATGATTCCATTTTAATAACTGCATTCGAAATTTAATTTTACATTTTTCGGAAACGTCACATAGAATCAGTGACTGATAAGCAGAATATCAAATATTCGAAATGGTTTTGCTAGATCATATCTCTGCTGTGGATATTCGCAATATATCAGATGTAATTTCCTTTCCTCCGTCACCAATAAAAAAATTTATACGATTGGGAAATTTTTATTTGGTGCTTTGTCGTACAATGTAAGGCATTTTCTTCCAGGGTAGGATTTCAGTCAACATAAAAATATTGCATATTTCTATATTTTGAATGTTTCGTATTGATCTGCAAGATTTTTTATGGGTGATGCGCGTATTTTAGGAATACTTTAAATGTGCCTGAATAAATACAACACGAATTAAATTCTCACATATCTGTACGATTAAGATTTAAAGGATATAATAACTTCACCTTTTCGTAAACGTGATTTCAGATAAATTTAAGGATCTTCAATTTATAAAAAAACGGGGCTTAAGCATTTCTTTTCTATTCTGATACACCTAATAAATTTGATTTTTATTAAAAATGATCTTTATTTCTGGTTTGCATATCCTCTTTTAGGAAAATAATACTTGAACTATTACAAAAATAATTTATTGCAATGATTCATCCATGTAAAGTTATAATAATCGTTTGCATGGCAACTTTGGAAATCGCGTCTCTTGACCCCGGAGCCGTTATTCTAACAACAGAACTACACTGGAGATCTGGGGAGTTTTACTTAAATTGGCTTTTACTCAAATATTTTTTTTTTCCTTTCAATATAAGTCTGCAGTATTACAATATAAATTTGCAGCATTACTATAAAACAACATTCAATATTATTCTCGGTACACACACACACACACACACACATATATATATATATATATATATATATATATATATATATTTATTTATTTATTTATTTATTTATTTATTTATATATATATATATGTGTGTAAGTAATAATAACATTCCCCCTTTATTAATTAACGCATATTCTAAATTTTCCCGTTAATTTTTCAATAAAGTATAGCCCCCTATTTCAAATTAGGACCTAGGGATAAGCGAATGATTCAACCTCACCAGTTTCTCGCGCCTTCAGAAAGATCATACGACTTCTGAAGCACGAGGCCAGATGATCACCAATAACCAATTAGAAGTTTTTAGCTCCCTGGTGTAGAAGGTCTTAAACCCTTCGTAGAAGCGAGAGCAAGCGTTCTCCGCAGCTTTTTTCGTGACTGCCCTCATACGTTGATGTTGTCCCGTCCATTCTTTGTGTCCTATCCGCATTCACTCGTTTTGTGTTGTTCTATCGCCGCACGTCTTTTTCTAAATATTCCACTGCTGTTCGTATACATAAATGATGTTCCCCGAAACTCCGGCATGTCCGGGGCTATTTTGTTTGTGCCACTAATCATATAGAAGTGACTTATCATATGAAGCGGTGAAAGGCAAAGTGGTGTAAGTCACATTTTCAACTTTTTTTATTTGAGGGCAAAAATGGAATATCCATGTTCAATTTATAGTGGAATTTCAAATAATTATTATTTGAAATAGTATAAGAATTATTATGAATTATAATTCGTTCAATTTATAGTGGAATTTTTTGTAGTTTTTTTAGTAAAACGCTTTGGACTTACACCTCTTGACTTACTGACTTACACCACTTTGCTTTTCACCGCCTCATATAGAAGAGTGACAATCAGTTGCGTTTGGGAATTGGAAGCTGGTTAGTTTGCCTCATGTTTCTAATAAACTGTCTAGAACATGAATTTTCGAATATTATACATTAGTACCTGTCTCTCTAAATTTGCGTCGTTTTTAGATGAAAAACATTAATATGCAACAATCAATCCGCGTATTGTTTCTAAGAGATTGCCAATAACAGAAAAGAGTTTAGTTCCATCATTTGATAAAAACAACAAATATCAGTGTAAACGACTTTTTGTCAGGCTCGGGATTTGATACCTCATTTTCTAACCTCAATAATGGTATCCTGTCAACCAAAATAAATCCGTACACAATGAAAAGCAATTTTTATAGTCTTATACAGTAAAAAAACGATCATAACCTCTTTTTTAGTGATCTAAAGTTTCGTCATCAATATTTACAATAATAAGATATTTACAGTTTTAACAGGCAAGAAATCAGATATTGTTTTTCAAAATAAAAAGAAATTGTTTTTCAAAATAAAAAGAATTGAATAAAGTCGAAAACCTGAGAATCCTGACATACAATGCGATGAAACATGGAACTTTTCAATTGTGTTTAGCAATCATTTCCTGCACTGATACGAGCTTAATTAGTGAAGACATAAATCCGGGCGGTTGATACATTCTACCGCGTACTGGTCAACACGTTGAGAGATATAGAGACCAGTCAATCAGATATATTTAAGTCAATATTAACTAGAGTTTGGCAGAAACTGAAGAGGCAGTCAAATGTCGATAGTGGCTCTAACTCGGGAACATTCATTTAACTACTTAAATGGCGGTTGACAAATTTCATTATTTTTCTATTTCGTTCCATTCATGGTTCCTTAGAGTCTAAATCATACAAGAATTATTAAAGAGCTTTTACACTCCTCTCATTGGAAACATTTTCTGAAATTTTTCTTATTAAGATGCATTCTCTAATTAACAGCGTTCATATTCTCAATTTTTTGTGTAATTCCCCCCCAAATGAGGTACTATATAGTGTTTTTTATGGTAATGCGATCTGTTATTAATATTTTTCAAACTATAAAACGAAAGTAATGGATAAATATAAAAACAGCACAGTGTATAATGAACAATAAGCTACTATAAATTACTTTCAATAAAAATGTCCTTTAGGATATTTATTTAGGTACATAGCGGGTGATGGCAGAATGCCTAAGGAGCTGGCACTCGGTACCAGAGTCTGTAGTTTCGACACCCACTATTGTCATGGAGGTTTGTAGCCTTTCAGAATCAGCTTTAAGCACTAGGCCTCGGTCTCATTAACACTAGTGTAGCAAACGAAAAAAAGAAGAAAAAACTCTCCCAACCAGTTGTATAAAATGCATAGTCAAACTTTTCAGATTAAAAAAATTGATCAGTTTATGAATACTCGTTTTTTAACAGGCTCATCCACAGCGACTTTTTGAAATCAAAAAAATTCAAAATCTCAATTTTTGGTCTTAAACAATTAGACACGATACAAACCATTTTGTAGAAAAATTAATCTTTATGTTTATTATCTATTCTTAAAATTACAAAGATTTCGATACTTGACCAAAGAGGTCTTGGAATTCATATATATACACTGAAGATTAAAAAAAAACTGGTACACCACCCAAATACCGTTTAGGGCGACCACGTGCACGCAGAAGTGCTGGAACACGACGTGGCATGGACTCGACTAATGTCTTAAGGTATCCTACAGGCAATTCACACCATGAATCCGTCAGGGCAATCCTCAAATCCGTAGGAGTGTGAGGGGATGGAGATCTCTTCTGGACAGCACGTTACAAGGCGTCCCAGATAGGCTCAATAATATTAATGTCTGACCATTTAGGTGGACAATGGAATAGTCTAAAGTCAGAAAAGTGATTCTGGAGCCACTCGGTAGCAATTCTCGACGACTGGGGTGTCGCATTGCCCTGCTGGAATCGTCCAAATCCGTCAGAATTCACAATGGACATGAATGGTTGTAGATGATCGGACAGGATACTTAAGTACCTTTCACCTGTCAGAGTTGCTTCTCTCTCTCTCTCTCTATCTGTCTATCTATCTATGTATCTATCTATCTATCTATCTATCTATATCTATATTTATATATATATATATATATATATATATATATATATATATATATATATATATATATATATATTTATATATATATATATTTTTATATATATATATATATATATATATATATATATATATATATATATATATATATATATATATATATATATATATATATATATATATATAAATAAATTCTAAAAAGTTTCCTCCTTAGATATGTAATGATGTAAATCTAAAGAATTAAAATCAAAGGATACAAATGAAACAATCGAAGGATAACTCACTTTAAGCTATGTTTAAACAAAATTTAAGATATTTGCTTCTCTGTGTTTATGAATGGTGCGAAAATCCATAAGAAACAGTTTCCCTTCCACTGTAATTTTAATTTCTACAATTTTTAGTGCCTGAAACTACATATAATATTTAAAATTAAGTATCAAATCAATGTTTTTCTTCAAATAGTGTTTTTTTTTTGTAAAATTAAAAAAAAGCCCTGTCTTATTTTTCATAAGGAAAAAATTAAATTGAAAATAAATTATGCAGTTTTTTTTTCTTGATGGTTTTATGACCTGAAGAAGTAAAAATTATTATTTATTTATTTATTCTGATTTTCACCGTTTCAAAAAAGGGATTTGCAGTCAAAGACCTTGATTTGTAAATGAGTAAATCGATTAAGCAAATAATACAATTATTCAACTCAGTAATTTAACTACAATGCTATCCTGCACGCATACATTTACCTACTCTTCGTGATAGAATAAAGATCAATAATATATGAAAAACAATTAATTGAAATTAAGTAATAACAATAGTAAATTTTTGGGACAGTTGCCGGATTTTATGAATGTCCTTAAAATGTTCTGATAAAAAATATTTTTAAACACAAAAAAATAGATATTATAGTTTCTAACAACACACAAAAGGTAAATACATTTTCGAAATGTAACTATTTTTTAAGTTCCTAAACAAAGCCCAGGAAACTGTCTCCATGTTTTATGAGATTTCTTTCGTCAGAAAAATAAATGGAAATAACGTCTAATGTATCGGGCGGTCCCAAAAGAATAATAAACGTCTAAAAATATAAAGAATAGATCCTTTGTTTTCGTTTTTGTTATCAGTCTATATTTTTCATTATTTGATCGTTTTATTGAGGTATGGTGGAATCAAAATAGTATATTTATATCCGAAAACAAAGGACTCATGTTCTAAACTTTTATGTAACCTATGGTATTTTGTAACTTGTATATAAACTTCTGTATTGCATACTAATCCATGAATCAGTATAATGTCGTTTTGCTTATCTGGCAAGCTTTTCTGGTTGAACTAAATATTCCCCCCCTCTCTCACTATATATATATATATATATATATATATATATATATATATATATATATATATATATATATATATATATATTTAAGTGTAATTGTGTTATAAACCTAGCTTGAACTGAGATGTCTGTTATTCAAGAAAGATTTACGACACAATACACACAAGTTTCTTTCAAATGTATTGGTAAAGGGCATAGAAAGTCCTTTTTACTTTTATACCGTTGAATTTGCAGATTCTTAGAAACATTCCCAAAAGGATTAAGGAATAAGGAAGACATTTTTTAGCACTGATCAATACAATTACTGCAAGAAAAGAAACATTAATTCATTTATTTTTCCTAGTATTACTTCACGAAGTACTTTTCTAAATTTATGAAGAACACGCCCTTCTACATTTTTGCAGCATACGGTCTAGAAATTCCTTTCTAAGTTTTGTAATGATACCTTACATTATACGACTTAATTGTTTTATAAACATTTAAATTATGCTACTACATCAAGAAACTTACTTCTAGCAATGAAATAGAATGATATAATTAGATCAGATTTTTGAAGAAAGTATTATTATCAGCAATCCCAGGAATGTTTCTGAAGTATATCTGATTTTCTAAAATGTGTATATATATATATATATATATATATATATATATATATATACAATGGAACCTCGTATAACGAGTATAATTCGATGTAGAGTATTACTCGTAATGCGAAACACTCGTTAAGCGAAACAATTTTTCCCATATAAATTAATGTAAAATAGAATAATGCATCCCATGCCAAAAAATACTCACATTTTTTTAGATGTAATGTCTATTATTTAAAGAAAATTACTTATACATAAATTCTTAAGGAGCAAAATCATCCATATGAAGTTTATTATTTACGAATTTATGACACATATCTAATTTTTTTACAAGAAAGCCATCTAGAAACATTTGCTTTTCCCGGCGCTTCAAAATTTGCTGCAAATGTGTCACTGCATTGTCATTGAATAAATTTATAGCCACCGTCTTATCAGAGTGATGCTTCGTAACTTACGAGGCAACAGTTTCCCATGCTTTCATCATTTCTTTTATTGCGCCAAAAGATTGTTTCTTTGCTGTTTCATCGTCCTTCTCCACTGACAAACTCTCTTCTACAACTGCTTGCTGTGCAATTCTATTAGCTGTTCGGTGGTCAGCTCTTGGTTGTGCTCTTCCACGAGCTCATCAATATCATTGTTATCCTCCAGTCCCATGATATTTGCTTCTCGAACCACCCATGACTACCCTTAAATACTTATTATATACACTGCTAGCCACTGTAAATGCAACACCCTGAAGGAAACATGCAAATAACATGAAATTTACAACATGCATTAGCGGAGGTGAGATATGCAAATGTTTAGAATTTCAGCGCAGACGCACATCACGCGCGCCTGTGGCGCCACTTCAAAGAGCTATTGACAAAGGCTTGGAGATTTCGACGATTTCAAGTACGGCAATTGTGTTTTTCTTGTGGTTTTTTAAAAAAACGATAAATTATGCCTCGTCGAAAACAGCGATCATCTTTTGATCAAGTATCCGAGTTCGACAGAAGAAGGATAGTGGCCTACCGAGATTGTGGATTATCTTTCAGGGAAATCGGTAGTCGTGTTGGACGAAACCAAAAAACTGTAATGCGGATATGTGATCGTTGGATGCAGGAGGGTACGACGGACCGGCGTGTTCGATCGCATCCACCTCAGAGCACCACTTCACGTGATGACAGGCAAATTGTGCGCATGGCAGTGACGGATCGCTCAGTCACATCACGAACCATAGCACAGCCCATGCAGTCTGTAACGCATCATCCAGTGTCTGCGCGTACCATTCGACGCCGTTTACAGCAGAGTGGTCTGTCCGCAAGACGTCCATTGCTTTGTCTACCCTTGACGCAGAACCACAGACGTCTCCGCCACCAATGGTGCGATGACAGAAGGATGTGGACAGATGTGCAGAATGGAATGAAATTGTCTTTACTGACGAGTCACGCTTCTGTCTGCAACACCACGATGGTCGCATTCGAGTCTGGAGACACCGTGAAGAGAGGATGCTGAACAGCTGCGTTATGCACCACCACAATGGTCCTGCACCGGGTATTATGGTATGGGGCGGTATTGGATATCGCTCACGCACACCTCTAGTACGCATTGCATTGTACTTTAAACAGCCAGCGCTACATCTCCGAGGTGTTGGAGCCAGTTGTCCTTGCTTACCTTCAGTGCTTGCCCACAGCCATATTTCAACATGATAATGCGCGACCACACGTGGCACGCATTGTCCAACGGTTCTTCGTCAATCGCCAGATTGAATTGCTTCCCTGGCGGACGTGCTGTCCGGATCTATCGCCGATATAAAACATGTGGTCCATGGTTGCTCTACGATTGACCCAGATTCCAACCCCAACTGCCACAACTGATCAACTTTGGAAACGTGTGGAAGCTGCTTGGTCTGCTGTACCGCAAGAACTCATCCAAAGTCTCTTTTAATCAATGCCGAAGCGTGTGACAGCGGTGATCTCCAACAATGGCGGCTACTCAACTATACAACAATGGCGGCTACTGATTTTGGCAGGAACCACACTTCACAGAAGTCTATAAATTTAATCATTTGATACTTGGTCAACATGTTATCTACAAAATAAATTTTTTTGTGATATCTCTTGTCTTTCTTGGTGTTGCAATTTGGGTGGTCAGCAGTGTATATATATATATATATATATATATATATATATATATATATATATATATATATATATATATATATATATATATATATATATATATGTGTGTGTGTGTGTGTGTGTGTGTGTGTGTGTGTGTGTGTGTGTGTGTGTGTGTTTGTGTGTGTGCAACTAAACTTCCAGCCCTTTTTGCTGTGCTGTGGTTAAGTGAGAATTTGAATATTTGACTGTGCGTGCAGTACCGGAGATCAAAATTTGTATACGAGCTGGGCGAAAGAGCCTTCGTAACAGATAAAACAGAGGTCTCATAGGTTCGGAACATTCTTTGACTGCCACGATGGTTCTTTCGTTACCGGAGCGTGCTTTACTGGTAAATTTATGTTTCCAAAACGGCGATAACGCCGCCAAAGCGCTTAGCTTGTACCGATGACAGAAATCTTTGCGTACGGGTCCAGTAACACCATGTGTCCTGCGGCGAATGGTGAAACGTTTCGAGGAAACAGGTAGCTTTGCCGTTCAAGCAGGCCGAGGGCGAAAAAAAAGGATACCGCAGGTGACGGATGATGTCGCATCCGCTGTCGTTTGAGACGTCTGTGAAGTTGGCCCCCCGACATTGAGATATCCAAATTTTAAAAACGGCATTCGTTTGAGCGTCGTTTGAGCGTGTTTGAGCGCCAAAAATTTTCGTTTGAGCGCAATTTTTAAAAAAGTTATGAGCATTTCATTTTTTGGCGGGAAAAACACCTAGCCCCCCCGACATTGAGATATTTAAATTTTGAAAACGGCATTCGTTTGAGCGTCGTTTGAGCGTGTTTGAGCGCCAAAAATTTTCGTTTGAGCGCAATTTTTAAAAAAGTTATGAGCATTTCATTTTTTGGCGGGAAAAACACCTAGCCCCCCCGACATTGAGATATTTAAATTTTGAAAACGGCATTCGTTTGAGCGTCGTTTGAGCGTGTTTGAGCGCCAAAAATTTTCGTTTGAGCGCAATTTTTAAAAAAGTTATGAGCATTTCATTTTTTGGCGGGAAAAACACCTAGCCCCCCCGACATTGAGATATTTAAATTTTGAAAACGGCATTCGTTTGAGCGTCGTTTGAGCGTGTTTGAGCGCCAAAAATTTTCGTTTGAGTGCCATTTTTAAAAGAGTTATGAGCATTTCTTTTTTTTGGCGGGAAAAACACCTAGCCCTCCCCTCCCCTCACATTGAGATATTCAGAGAACGGGAAAAACAGAGCGGCATGAAATTTCGTGTCGGGGAAAAGGCGAAAAAAAGGGGGGGGGGAAATTAGGTGTCTGCGAAACGGAAGGGACACCTCCAAATATGGCGGATCCCATGGATAAGACATTGAAAGAGGCGCCAAAATGAGGCACAGTAAAAATACGAAATTATCAACAAATAACGATAAAATATAATAGTAACTAATAATAGCAAATAGTTTCAAACTAGTTGATATAGTTTAGGCAGGCCTCAGACAACAGTGTTTAATGCATTTATGAAATTTTTCAATACATTCAAAAATCCATTGATTCGTTCTTAATATTTCTTATACTTTAAAAAAGATGAACTTGAAAGAAAGTTTTTGTATCTCTGTCCTGTATATATTTACTTACCTTTTTCTCTTTCCCTATATATATACCTAAAACTAAATACCCGTGCTTCACAACAGAATACATTACTACCACCAATCATGTAATCGGGTTCCATTAATTTAAATTAACTTCAGTAGTAAAGTGTTGTCATTTCTTTTGAGGAGTTAACCCTATAATTTAATGACGATCCAACATTAAATAAGGGTTTTTAGATTTATATTTATTTCTTAATTTTGGGAGCCTTATGACCCTTCTGGATTTTTTAGCTTTCTTAGTACCTAGGGCCTAAGAGATATTCAAATTTTGAGAACGGCATTCATTTGAGCGTGTTTGAGCGCCAAAAATTTTCGTTTGAGTGCCATTTGTAAAAGAGTTACGAGCATTTTAATTTTTAGCGGGCAAAAACTCCTAGCCCCCCCCCCCCCCCAACATTGAGATATTCGATTTTTGAAAACAGCATTCGTTTGAGCGTGTTTGAGCTATATTTGCTGTCAACATAATCTTAAAATTGGAAACGTTTTAACGATCAACTAACTATTGGAACCATTTGTTTTTAATTACCTGACTTCAATGTGGAATATTTTAATTACCCAGTGGCGTAGCGAGAGGGGGGCAAGGTGGTCTATCATGCCCCGGGCGCCACTTGCAGAGGGGCGCCAAATGCAACCTAAGACCATTGGACCCTTTGGTCCCCAAGACCACGAGGGGAGCCAAAAAGGTAATGTGCCCCGGGCGCCAGTTATGCTCGCTACGCCCCTGTAATTACCATATTTAACTTTTTACGATAATTCATGATATGCAACTTATGCAAACTCGTAATAATTCTATTATAATGTTAATATTTTGCTCCGTTCTATACGAGAAACAAAACATTTTATTTATTGTATATTATAATTCTGAAATTGAGATTCTTAATGCAGTTATATTTTATTGTAGTATTCAAGTGTGCATCAAGTTTTATACTTAATTTTTGTAAATACATATTTTGAGTGTCACGGCAATCACAGTTTTATTTTTCTAATCATTTATGTGCGTATAGCACTTTCATAATGTGTTTATAAAGTAGAGATGGTTACGATTATTGTTTTTGTGTTTTAAGCAATTTATTTATGTATATATATTCAGAATTGGTTATGAGGAATTTTGTAAATTGATGCATTTCAGCACTGCTGATAGTCAGTCATTTTTGTTCAAAAGTGGCTAATTTATTTAACATTAATCATCTTCTATCTTAAATTGTAATATTTTTATATTTATATATTTTAGGTAAATAAAGTTAATATTTTGATATTTGTATAGTTTAGATTCATAAATCTAATAGTTCGATATGTATATGTATCGAAGGAAAAAATATAATTTTAAAATCCAAAATATACCATAAGATTTCTGGTCAAACATTGTATAAGATAACTATGTGAGTGCAATCAGTTGCTAAATAAAAATAGTCGATATAAGAAAAGAAATGTATTCAACAGAATATTGCGATAAACTTACCGGCGTTTATATAGTGTTTAGAAAAGGTACAGTTAACTAGACGTCACTGGCACTACATTTATGGTCTGGCAGGCAGTTTGACATATCCTTCCTCATTAAAATAATCTTTGCTTTTACCATATTTACAATAATTGTGTTACAGTGTTAGAAAGTTGTAAAAGTTCAAATTATGGAAGTGCATCAAGCAATTGCATTACGTAGTTGAAAGTAATTTACAGCTGACAGAATTCTTGCCGTAATTTTACTGCTCCTATATTTTTCTTGATGTATTTATTGGAATTTGAAGATTTAAAGAGTCCTTGGGTAGCGTTTTTCATTCTCTATATAAAAAATACTTTTAGCCCGGACACCCTGTATATAAAATCCAAATACCACTCACTCACTGATCACCGTATCTCTCGAACCATGAGTTCTAGGAAGTTGAAAATTTCTATAGTGGATGCACTTCCGCTCTCCCTAACAATAACATTTAAGAAATATTTTTTTAAAAATCTACACTTTTAGTATGTGAAAAGGGACCCTCAAAATTAAACACGGACTGCTGGTCACTGTATCTCTGGAACCATAAGACCAAAGAAGCTGAAATTTTGCATAGTGGCTCATCTAAAGCCCTAGGTACTAAGAAAGCTAAAAAATCCAGAAGGGCCATAAGGCCCCCAAAATTAGGAAATAAATATAAATCTAAAAACCCTTATTTAATGTTGGATCGTCATTAAATTATATGGTTAACTCCTCAAAAGAAATGACAACACTTTACTACTGAAGTTAATTTAAATTAATGGAACCCGATTACATGATTGGTGGTAGTAATGTATTCTGTTGTGAAGCACGGGTATTTAGTTTTAGGTATATATATAGGGAAAAAGAAAAAGGTAAGTAAATATATACAGGACAGAGATACGAAAACTTTCTTTCAAGTTCATCTTTTTTAAAGTATAAGAAATATTAAGAACGAATCAATGGATTTTTGAATGTATTGAAAAATTTCATAAATGCATTAAACACTGTTGTCTGAGGCCTAAACTATATCAACAAGTTTGAAACTATTTGCTATTATTAGTTACTATTATATTTTATCGTTATTTGTTGATAATTTCGTATTTTTACTCTGCTTCATTCTGGCGCCTCTTTCAATGTCTTATCCATGGGACCCGCCATATTTGGAGGTGTCCCTTCCGTTTCGCAGACACCTAATTTCCCCCCCCCCTTTTTTTTTCGCCATTTCCTCGACACGAAATTTCATGCTGCTCTGTTTTTCCCGTTCTCTGAATATCTCAATGTGAGGGGAGGGGAGGGGAGGGCTAGGTGTTTTTCCCGCCAAAAAAAGAAATGCTCATAACTCTTTTAAAAATTGCGCTCAAACGAAAATTTTTGGCGCTCAAACACGCTCAAACGACGCTCAAACGAATGCCGTTTTCAAAATTTAAATATCTCAATGTCGGGGGGGCTAGGTGTTTTTCCCGCCAAAAAATGAAATGCTCATAACTTTTTTAAAAATTGCGCTCAAACGAAAATTTTTGGCGCTCAAACACGCTCAAACGACGCTCAAACGAATGCCGTTTTCAAAATTTAAATATCTCAATGTCGGGGGGGCTAGGTGTTTTTCCCGCCAAAAAATGAAATGCTCATAACTTTTTAAAAAATTGCGCTCAAACGAAAATTTTTGGCGCTCAAACACGCTCAAACGACGCTCAAACGAATGCCGTTTTCAAAATTTAAATATCTCAATGTCGGGGGGGCTAGGTGTTTTTCCCGCCAAAAAATGAAATGCTCATAACTTTTTTAAAAATTGCGCTCAAACGAAAATTTTTGGCGCTCAAACACGCTCAAACGACGCTCAAACGAATGCCGTTTTTAAAATTTGGATATCTCAATGTCGGGGGGCCAACTTCACAGACGTGTCGTTGAGCAGGAAAATTCGAGCAGGCACAGCAGGAACGTGTAGTGCTCGCGCCGTATCAAGGCAACTCGGATTGTCACAGCCTACGTTATGGAGGTGCATGCGGAAAACACTCAAAGCCAATCCCTATAAGCTTCATTGCTTATAAGAGTTAAAACATGGCTTTGACTTCATTTTACGGAGGATCGCTTTATTAGCCGTGCATTGCCTTTCAGATGGCCTCCACGTTCACCCGACTTAACCCCGTGCGATTTTTTGCTTTGGGGTTATCTCAAAGATAAAGTTTATCGGGGAAACATAGGAAATCTGGTGGATTTGAAGAACAGCACCCGTTACAAACATCGCAACACGTATGCAATATCGATCCCGACCAGTTACACGCCACTGTGGATCTTGCTATAACACGGTGTCACGCGTTGGCCCTGAAGCACGGTGGACACATTGAAAACTACCTGTGAAATCTTTGTGTGCTGTTGTTACTTCGGGCGTGCCTTTCGTTTGCACCTTCACTAATATTTCTGTAGGATCGACAGTTCTTGTGTAACGTACTGTACTAATAAAATTAATTACGAACACCTCGTATTCTCTACTTTCTTCGTACAGTCATGTTTCATTTTCCTTACCTTCAACCGATCGCAGCGCCTCATTTGCGTCTATTGGTCTTTGTTGGAACTATTTTTTTTTTTTTTACCACCAATCTATTCCCCATGGATTTATATGTATACCCTCCAAATATGAAAACGTTACGTCCACTGTTTTTCTCGCCAGGGCATCCGAAACAGGGATACTTACCGAAACAGGGATACACCCGGTATATATATATATACCGGATGGTCATAAAGAAACTTTGTCGATATATGGACCGCTAGCGACCGTTCCGTTCATCCTATCGAGATGAGATTTCAGATATAGTTATCCAGAGGTATGAGCCAGGGATTCTGAGAACGGCAACACAGTGACGCTCACGGTTACGGTTATAGGTATAGAAACTCGAAATTATCAAATGGCAACGCCCACTTTTCCCCATCGCAAAATGCTCAGCGCATTCGAAAACCCTAAAAAACGTTGAAACGATACGTGCATCACAAAAAACAAACGCGGTATGCACGCACAAAAAACAGCTCTGCGAACGTCAAAAAAGACCCGATCAGGGCGCAAAGAGGAAATTTGCATATGACAGAGGCTAGAAACCAATCACAGAACGCCGTGCGCCAGATATTCAGCGTAGAAAACCTATAAAATGCCCTCTGATCGTGTTTTTGTTAGCCATTCGCAGAGCTGTTTTTTGTGCGTGTATAACGCGTCCGTTTTTTGTGATACACGTACCGTTCCAACGCTCTTTAGGGTTTTCGCATACGCCGAGTATTTTGAGATGGGAAAAAGTGGGCGTTTATATTTGAAAATTGCGAGTTTCTATACCTATAATCGTAACCGTGAGCGCCATTTGGTTGCCGTTCATAGAATCCCAAGCTTATAGCTCAGAATAACTATATCCGAAATCTGATCTCCATCGGATGAACGGAAGAGCCGGTAGAGGTCCACATGTCGGTAAAGTTTCTTTATGACCACCCGGTATATATATATATATATATATATATATATATAATTTTTGCTGTAAATAGATTTTGCAGAACATTTTAGTATATTTTTCGAACACTATAGCAAAAACCAAATTTCTGTTTCTGACACGTAAAGTCCAATGACATTGTGATCCAATTGGAGCACAATCATTTGCAGTATTTATCAGTTCCTAAAAAGAATGAAATTTCTATACAATAACTTTCCGTATATGTAAAATAAAATAAAAACTTTAAACAATCATACAATAAAGTTTTTCTATAAACACTACGTAAATACCAGACTACGTTACACCAGCTCTAATAGACACCCGTTCATTAGACAATATAATTAAATTTACAGAAATGAATCAGGCACAAAATGAATTTTCACTCATAATTCCAAACTGAACTCGAGAGTGTATTCGTCGGTACGGCCTTAAATGAAAGATCTTGATGAAGTATGCAAAACTTGATAAACAGATGCCTGATTAATGAAGCAGTATCTGGATGATGAAAGGATCTACTTAACAGCCGGGGACTTCCGTGATTGGGTGCATTTAATCCCCAGAAATGAGCGAAACTACGTGAAGGTTATTTGTAGATAATCTGAGTAATGGTAGTCTATTTTCATTACAAATGGTTTCAAGGTGCATGTAGTTTGATATGAGGAGTTAATGCGAGATTAATATGATGGAAAGTATTTCGCTCAGTTTATTAGAGAAATGAGAATATATTAATGGGACTGACAGTGAGCGTATTTAGCTGTCCGGTTTGAGAAAGGTAGGAAGTTGTCGAGGATTTAATGCATGACTGTTTCGAAATGAAATTTTTTCATAATCATGACGTTTTATGCAGGTAAGCTTGTTTTCAAAGACGTTGTATCTATTCTAGAACTATCTTCCGATAACACAATTATAACCCATTCAAAATTTAGACGTGTTTATAGTGGTTTTTCATCTCAAAAGTCTGTTAATATGAAGATCATTTTGTGTTTAAAAACTCTTGACTAATTACAAATTCTGAAAGGGATATTGAAATTTAAAATTTAAAATACGTTTGATATTCATAAAGTCTGTAGAACATTTTAATGTTTGAATAATTTATTTCCTTTACAGGAAAAATACCACGAATAAAGCCAATTGAAATGAAAAAGTTGATAATTACAAGGCAACGGGTTGTAATGAGAAAATATATTGTTCATCAAACGTAATAAAAGGGAAAATGTACATTTTGATAAGAATTCTTTAGCAAGTAGTAGTAGTAGTGTAATTTACACAGTCAATGGATGTCAATTTTTGTAATAATTTTTTCTATACAACACCAAACAGAAATTTGGCATTCATGGCATGTAAAGTCCAATGGCATTGATGTACAGGACTACAAATAAATAAGTATACAATTTCAATGCGCTATATAAAAGCAACAATGTAAGAAATTTTATGTTAACTGTAATAGAAGTGTAGGTGAATTTTTCAAGTATTTTTAGAGACAGTCGCTTATATTCTATGTTTGCACCTTTAGTTACACGACACACATCGAACCGGTTATCCATTTCTGCCCAAACGTGAGTAAAGGTATCTGAAACAAGTGAAGTGATAATGGGTGTGATACGTTGTTTCAACTCCGATAGATCAACAGGAAGAAGAAGGGTAAATACGACATCCTTTACTTAGCCCAAAAGAAAAAAAATCACATGATGTTAAGTCAAGGCATCTGGGTGGCCATTGGGTAAGTGGCATGTTCTAGTCGGCTTTTCGTCCGACCCATTGGTGAGGAACATGTTGATCGAGGTAATTTCGTACGTCACCTGATTAGTGTGGTCGTGCACCATCCAACTGGAGAATAAAGTTGTCACTATCGTCCTGCAACTGTCACTTAAAAAAAGGCTTAACTTATCTAGAAAAGTGCTTCCCGTGACAGTTTTCTCGTGAAAAAGAAGGGGCCGTACACTTTATTTTTGGATATAGCACAGAATACGTTTACCTTTGGCGAATCTCGGAAGTGTTGAACTATAAATCTGGGATTCTCGGTTCCCCCAAAGCGAACATTTTGCTTATTTACCTAACCATTCAAGCGAAATGTAGCTTCATCGATGAAAACTAATTGATCTGCGGCATTGTTATTTTCAAAACGGTGTTGCATTTCGACACAATATTCAAATCTCTTTGTCTTATCAAGGTCCATAAGATTTTGAAATAACTGCACTTTGTTTGGACCTATTTGCATTTTCTCTCTCAAACTTCTCCAGACAGTGGGTTGTGAAATTTGCACTTCATGGCTCACCCTTCGCGTTGATTCCCCCGGGCATTGTTGCACAACCTTGCGAAGTGTATAGACTACATCTCCTGTTAAACTCGGTCGTCCTGCCTTTGAAACTTTGCACAAACATAAAAATCGCTTAAAATTTTTAAAACCAATCATAAAGGGAATTTTCTGGTAGGAGATTCTTTTCCGAATCGTGTTCAAAAATGCCGTTGCACAACGATAGCAGATTCCGTTTTGCTCTATTCAAGAACACAAAACACATTTCCACTCCAGGCGCAGCCATTTCTCCTGATTATTCTTGTGATACGTCACGTGACGAGGCTATCACCTACGTCACACCCTCGGTAGCGGGAATGCTACCTTATGGGTAGCGGGAATGCTCTCGGTAGCGGGTATGCTCTCATTTGGGTAACGTGCCTTAAAGTGTTCCTGTTTTGCAGCAACTGGAAATTGTACACTTACTTATGAATCACTCCGTATATTTGGGTTTCAATCATTTCCAATATTTATCAGTTCCTAGTAAGAGAAAATTTTCCATATACTAATTTACCGTATGTGTAAGAAAATTCAGACAATGAGAGAATAAAGATTTTCAATAAACACGAACTAAACGCTAGACTACATTATGCCAGCTCTAAGAGACTCCCGTTTCATTAGATAATTTAATTAAATTTACAGAAATGAGTCACACACGAAATGAATTTTCACTCATAATTCCAAACTGAATTCGAAGTGTGTTCGCCGGTACGGCCTTAAATGAAAGATCTTGATGAAGTATGCAAAACTTGATAAACAGATGCCTGATTAATGAAGCAGTATCTGGATGATGAAAGGATCTACTTAACAGCCGGGGACTTCCGTGATTGGGCGCATTTAATCCCCAGAAATGAGCGAAACTACGTGAAGGTTATTTGTAGATAATCTGAGTAATGGTAGTCTATTTTCATTACAAATGGTTTCAAGGTGCATGTAGTTTGATATGAGGAGTTTATGCGAGATTAATATGATGGAAAGTATTTCGCTCAGTTTATTAGAGAAATGAGAATATATTAATGGGAGTGACAGTGAGCGTATTTAGCTGTCCGGTTTGAGAAAGGTAGGAAGTTGCCGTGGATTTAATGCATGTCTGTATCATCATGAAGACCTTTTACAAAAGCACGCTTGTTTTCAAAGGGACATTATGTATAAGGACAGTATAACTATTTAAGGGATGCGATTAACACAATTTAAATTTTTTTATTAATTATTTTTAGTGTTTATTTCATGTGAAATTTCATCTGTGACAATATTAAAATCACTTTGTGTCTTAATATCCATGAATAATTCGAAATTCTGCACAAAAAAATTGAAATTTTAAATTTTAAAAAACGTTCAATTTTACCTGTCTTGATGTCTTTGAAATAAAAGCTTTTATCTTGATTTACCTACAGGATATTTTTTAAATATAGATTTTACTTTTTTTTAAATTTGAAAAGAAAATGCCATATTGTGTGAAAAATATTTATAACTAGAAAAATTATTTAAAATAATGACTGAATTAGTTTACTGAAGATATAACAGATGAACTTAGTGCGATGTTTCATTGATATAATGTCACTTCTTTATTTTAAACATGAGACATCCAGAAAAATTTAACTCAAATATAAATGAACTTAAAGAAAAAGGTGTACCCTATGAAATCCTCATAGATAGAACGGCATAGCAATGTTTCGTATCGGCAGATGCAATCATTATAAATTCATGAGATTTGTCTTCTTTGACTATAAATTTTTACATTGAAATATATGACTGAGACTGCTTTGAACTAATATGTAATGAACACTCATTCAATCTCATGACAAATTTGAAAAAAAATTCAGGTAGTCTCTTCTAACGAAATTACCGCGGGTTATTAACGTAGGATTACTTATCGTTGCTTACCTCTTTTATATGTATACATGTATGTATATGTATATATATATATATATATATATATATATATATATATATATATATATGTCGAAATTTTGACCCTTTTTGATACATTTTTGTTCAACTGTTTACTGCTTGCCCAATCGATACAGACTGGGTTTGACGTGCTGCCAAAATTATAACACGCGACGAAGGACGGTTTTAGCGTCTAAAATTTTGCTTTGTGCAGGACAGTGATGGAGGAACGCAATTCTACGTTAAAAAAGGGATGCACCATGTTTCGAACTAGTTATTAATTCATCATCAAGTTGACGAGACCGCTTGATGATGAATTAAACGGCTATTAAACGGCTATTAAACGGCTTGTCGCAAGTCATAAATTTGTAAATTATTCATGTCACCCTCCTCTTTTTATATTTATTGTGGAATTGAAGACGCAATCACATAGTGTGTATTTTTCTATATGTTAAGGAAAATAAAAAAAAAACCAGAATTTAGCATTTTATTAATGACAAGAAAGAATAAAATTCTAAAAATACTTTCCTTTCATTGTACACCAAAATTTTACAAAACAATTAGAGGCATGTAACAGGGACATACAGCTATTTAATATTCACAAAGAATAAAACAACGGCAACCAATTTCGACATATTTTATTGATCCTCTTCAGGCCGGAGCGAATTAGGTGTGGTAGAATATACATATTCATAAAGACTGACTTAATCCTGAAGCTTTATATGCTTTGGGGAATTTTACAAGAACTTTAACACAAAATCTATTATGTTATATTGTTATATATATATATATATATATATATATATATATATTATATATATATATATATATATATATATATATATATATATACATACATATATATATATATATATATATATATATATATATATATATATATATACATACATATATATATATATATATATATATATACATACATATATATATATATATATATATATATATATATATATATATATATATATATATAT